>OZ026626.1:58027342-58114842 GCA_964020975.1 Hermodice carunculata
ATGTTCTTTGAACATTTTCAGTAGGAAAAGTAGAACTAGAGAATGCACGTCTGGGTATAGGCTTAAAGAAGGGATGTGTGCTGTCCCTAATGTTGTTTGCTCTGTACATTGCGGAGTTGAGGGATAAGTTAATGGAGTACAATAAGAGAAGCAACCGAGGTGTCCCAGTTATATTTTTTTGCAGATGACAATGTATTCATAGCAGAGTCCCAGAAAGAATTACAAGATGTGCTGAATATAGCAAGGAAGTATGGGAATTAAATGAAGGTTAGAATTTAGTAAGCAGAAGAATAAAATCATGACTCTTGGGAAGAAACCAGATGGGAATAAAGATGGAGAATTAGGCAGTTTCCAATTCCAGAAGGCAGAGAACAGTTGATCAAAATTGGAGAGGTTGACGAGTATGAATACCCAAGTGTGAACAAAAAAGCAACAAGTAGAGTCATGTTCAGGTATCAAGTGGGGAATATTAAACAGAAAGTGAATCCATCAAATGAATGATAAAACCTATGACACTGAACAGTTTCAACGCACCATACACAGCAAAGGTATTATTGCTTAGAGTTGCAATACCAGGAATGATATGGCTTAGATGTGCTTGCAATACATGAGGGAGATATCCAGGGAATGGAGAAAGCACAAAATGAGATGGCACATTGAATACTCGGAGCGCCACCATGTACAGCAACAGAAGCAGTCCTAGGGAATTAAGGATGAAATAAAATCACTGACAGAATTGCCAAGGCATAGTTAAAGTACTGGGGTATCTGAAGGTAGTAAGTAAAGACAGGTGGTGCAGGAGAGTTTACAATAAGGTAGTCTAGGGACAAACAAGATGGGTCAAATACTTAGATAATTTAGCAGAGAGATATGATGTGAAAGCATATGATGAGGTTGATGATTCGAAAGTATATGTGTGTAAGACTGTTACAGAGGGCTGGAAGGAGACTAGACAAGAGGAGTCGGAGGGGGGGGGACGTGCATTAAAAGCATACAGGGTATTAGAAAAGCCAAAGAAAAGTATGCATTGGGATGGACTGATGGGATTCAGGCTTCTTTTTCAAAATAAGACAGGAGTGATCAATGTAGAAAAGAGAAAACAGAAGTGAGCTTCAGGTAGTGATGGAAAATGTAAGGTATATAGACAAGAGGCAGATTAGGCCCTGGATTATTGGGTGTTGGGGTGATACAAATAGAGAGATAAGTGAAGATTTTTTCATAAAGTTGCACAGGAAAGAATATAATTACAAGGGTTTAGAAGATGCTTGGTGTTTACAGAAAGAGGAAAGTGTTGCCTGGGTTTTAGGTTTGAAGGGTGGCTTCATGGCAGGTGGGAAAGGTACAAAAAGTGTACAGGACTGCCTGGTAGGATGCTGGAAAAAAAAGAAGTGAAATGATAGTTACACTGCAACCGGGTAAATTAAAAGTTCAGAGTACAGGTATTAAGGGGAATGACGTTGCTCTTGTAACAGCTTCCATGGGGTCTCCCATGGGAAAGGCCTGAGCCTTAAAGGCAAGGACAGGGTACGTTCGGGAAAGTTCTTTTCCCCAGAGGAAATAAAGTGCAAGCGATGAGTGTAGCGGGATATATATATATTCAGGAACAGGGGCCCATCACAGCTGTGAGAGTGTGTGGTAGACCCAATTCCTTGACTCTGCTTGTGGAAAACATAGCAGCACAAGCTGTTGAGAATTACCATGGTTCCCTTTACCTCATCTACATTTTTATTCTTTTTTTTTTCGATGCCACCCACGTCACACAGAACTGTGTCAGTAACACAAAGAGCCACAGTATTGACATACTACATTCACAATACAGAAAATAATCATAAAGGCAGTGGTGGCCTGAAAAATGAATATAAGTACTTGGATCACACAGTCCAATATTAAATAATATGTGAGTAGCCCGGCATCCAAGAATGCATCTTTTACAGAACAGAGAGATCTGAAATTTTACCTTAGATCAAGGAAAATATGATAGGGCTTCTTGTTAACTCTTGCATTGAATTAGTTTGGTTAGCAGCCAGCACGCTTGGTTTCTTTGGTAGCTGCATGGAGTCGAGTATTCCTTTAACCGCGATACATCGGGAGTCTTTTTATTTCTACTGTTTGACAGTTGGAAATATTTTATTTACTACAGAGAATAGGTTATCATTTATGTTGTTGTCACCTAGTCTTTCAAAAGTGCGACCTCACCATGTGACAAAGCCAATTGGATGTTCGCACATCCACATTTGTGCCCCATGTACATTGTGGTATTATTTAAATGCATGAAAAAATGCTTAGTTATAAGACCCTTGTTTCCTCAGGAATACTTATTTCAATTTCAAGACGGAACAATTTTGTCTTAAGTTTTATTGAATAGTAAAATCAAATTGCTAGTGGCAACTATGGATATTGACCCTTGTAGGTTTTCTTCCTACTTGAGTGTGTCGGCGCAGCCACCACAGCAGGTTTGGCTGGATTCGCCAAGTGGGAAATCAAATCCCTATGTGGTTAGGCATCTCACGTTTATAAAGGGTATATTCGAAAAAACTTATAGTGATTAAATGGGTTGTGCCCATCGCTTGGCGACCAAGTAAGAAACATTAAAATTTACAATATGTGTAAGAACTTGAACGTTATAATTATTAATATCGAACACTTTGGGCCACTTACTCGCATTGCTCGCATTCGGCCTTCAGTATTATTTATGTATGTATTTAAAAATGTTATGTGTACTTGTGAATAAACTGTGGCCCATATCTTTGTAAAACATACAATCAGGTGTTGGTTTCATTTAATAGTAGGTTTAATATTTGGAAACCAATTTATTTAACCATAGTTAAATGTATTGTAGCCAAGATTGGTGTGCACATGGTCGTGGCAATCAATACTCAATATTACTGACCACTCTTCCGAATAACATAACATCGCATATAAAAAAGCGCATCCTCTTGTAGAGCTGGTATTGTTAGTTTGTTCGTTGTCCCCCAAGTACGCCCTATGGACCATAAGGTAAACACCTTAAGGTATATTATACTAGGTTCTACTTAGTAGGTTGGATTATAGCTATTTGATTTGTATCTATAACAACAAAGATATGTGTATATTTGATTATGTTGATGTGACGGGGCCAATGCATCATTTCGGTCTTATTCATTTATATACTTAAAAAACCTAGTGTAATTTTGAATAAAATGTAGGCCATATATTTGTATATTATACAATCTGGCTTAGTAGATTTGGTGGAAAAGATTTTAACTTATTTAGGTCTATTATAATATGTGAGTTGATATACTAAAACTAAATTCCCAGTTTTATTTGTAATGGAAAGTCACACAACGTTGAAGAGAATGTAGTTTCAGAGGGACAAAAAGGCCGATATGCTGTTACTGAAGCTTAACTATGCTAGGTTAAACTATATTTTTGCAGCTATATGACATTCATTCAGCAAAGTAATTCAAGCACAATGGCACAACCGAGTGAGAGGGAGAAAACAATCAAACGTAATCCAGTGGCTCATCGGCAACAGCTGGTTCATGCATTAAGAACAGACCTTGGACTTTATGACTGCCTTCTCCAAACAGGAGTTGTAACTCAACTGGCAAAGAATAAGTTGACGGTACCTACTTCTGAAATAGACAAATCTTACCTTGTAGCAATAGTACTGCAACCGATGTGAGAACATGCATGTGAAACAACCTGGGATATCATTAAAGAATAACATCTCCAAACACGTATAAGAATTAAAGTTCAGTTTGCCATTTGATTTTGTATTCAAATGTGTTTTATGTCTGCACTGTTGCTTCACACGAGCCTGCCATGAACTTCCCGACGAATACATTTGGCAAAAAATGCCACACGTTTTTGGCATGTTTTCTCCTCCCCATAATATTTGCAGATGCGAGGTCTAATTTTTTTACCCTGCACTAACAAAATTGTATATATATATATATATATATATATATATATATATATATATATATATATAAGGCTCCGAAACATGTTGAGTAGTTACCCACTGAAGACCCTTTAATTTATTTGGGCTAATATAGCCTATGTCAAAATTTTACAGAGGAACGTGTGCAATACGGACAATAGTACTTCTATGAATATAAGCTAGACAGGGACAGGTTAGCTTGTGGAGAGTAAACAGTTCGGACCCCGGAATAGGGTAATGACTACTAGGGAGTGGTTTTGGACAAAAAGACACAAATACAATATATATATGATGTGCATATGCATGTTTTATATGTTTGCTTCCTAGGCATATATGTGATCATATGTATGCAACGTAAAGCAAGAGTATGAGAACCATCTATATATTACATGCGTTTTGGAAGTAAATATATAGTTTGTCCTATGTAATGAAATGTATGGGAAGTGATTGGATGTAACATTGGCTAATTAGTTTATTGATAGAATAAGAACAGTTAGTAACACATTCACATCTACTAAAGTACATTGCATTGGCTCTTTTGCCTGAGAAATATTTTTGACCAGCAGTTTTTAGACCTAAATATTAGGGCCATAGTTTCAGTCTGTGATTGTATGTGCTTATGATTCTCAAATAAAGAGCTTTCCTGCACTGACACTCATTGAACATCAAAGATTTTTAATGCCTAAAGACACCTATTGGTTGGAAATGATTTCTACACTATCAGAACAGCATTCATGTATGACTGCTCTTCTCTGAATGTGCAACTGTGGGCATACCATGAACTCTTTTTTTATAAATTAATCCAGCATAAATTCAAATATTCAGATTTAATTTCTTTCACTTCTTAGACAATGGAACGTTGAATAGTGTCGATTCTTTGCAATCACTTTGTACTTCTACAAAGGATTTTTTACCAGAAATGCGCATATGATTTCATTAAATATTGCTCGCCTTCAACTCCATTAACTCTCATTTTCTTAGTACTGTTTTCAGGAAACGTCATTGCATATATATATATATATATATATATATATATATATATATATATATATATATATATATATATATATATATATATTTTAATGGAAACATGGTAAAAAAAACCCTTTGTATATGTGTATACCCTGTCAATAAATATTTGGTACTACATATACGTGATCATTGGCTGAGAACTCATTTTGTTTGTTAGGGGGGGGGGGCTTCTATAATATCACATTGACAACCCACGGGACAGCCACAGTCAGCATGGTGTACGGTGAACGTGCATAGTAAACATCATCATTCTCTATTGACAGCAAATGCAGTTGATCTGTGCACAACCACAATGGCCTACTGTGATAACAGCCTTTGGTAATTCTTGATGTGAGACGTCATGCAACCTTTTAATAACATTGTGTATCTGCATTGACTTGCAATTGCATTTCAGGTGAGAAACGTTGCATGAAGAACAAAAAAACGCGACATGAAAGTAAAAAATGGTGAATAAATTTCCCTCTTCCTTTCTCTCTTTATTTTATATATCTATCTATCCATCTACCTACCTGTCTACCTGTCAATCTATCTATCTATCTATCTATCTATCTATCTATCTATCTATCTATCTATCTATCTATCTATCTATCTGTCTGTCTGTCTGTCTGTCTGTCTGTCTGTCTGTCTGTCTGTCTGTCGCTCTGTCTGTCTGTCTATCTCACTATCTGCCCACCTCTCTCTGTATATATATATATACGGGTAACGGCTCTGAAACATGTCTTGAAACAATAAAGCTCTATTTTGCTGCCAACCCTGAGTCAATGTTTCAACATGATGGGTCAGGTTTGTGACTTTTGAGTAAATACCGTGAAATTTGAGTATTTTGTTGATATTGATTAAGTGTTTACTTTTGAATGCCAGAAAAGAATGAAGGTCATTAGCAAATAAGTCAGAAACATTTTATCAGAACATAATTTTTCTTAAAATTTTGACTTAAAATCTGGCTAAGAAATTATATATTGATAACGTGCTTTTGACTTAAACGATAAAGACTCATCCTTTTCTGACATGCCCAAGTACACATTTACTCAATATCAACAAATTATTCAAATTGCACGGTATTAACTCAAATGTCACAAACCTGATCCATTATGATGAAACATTGACTCAGGGCTGGCAGCGAGGAAGATCTTTATTGTTTGGAGACTTTGAAAGTGAAGGGAAGGTGTCATCATGAGATGTGTTTTAGATTTCTGGTGCAGGATGTCTATTGTTGCACTATTTGTTAGGATTTCCCTCGGTTTGCACAGGTGGTCTACCTGTTACTGTTTAGTTTACAATCACAGGGACTGAATATCATGCCCCAGTTTGTTTCTACTATAGTTATACACTGGCAGGTGGTTTAATTAAGATAAGCTATCCAAACAAAAGGACTTATATATATATATATATATATATATATATATATATATATAGGTTAGACAGTGACAAGTTAGCTGATGGAGAGTAAAGAGTTCGGACTTCGGAATAGGGTCATGACTGCCAGGATGTGGTTCTTAACAAATAGACAATTGATTTAATAATTATTTGTGCTCTATTTGGATTTCCGATGGTGACAAATAAAGGATCCTCGTGGTAATCAGCTATACTTGTACACAGCTCTTGCAGAGGGCTGAACACAGATAGAGACACACACATCTGAATATTACATATGAAGTCAGGCTGTCATTATGCGAAGATGGTATACATTTAAGAAGAAATAAACTTCCATTGTATTACAGTTTATGTGCTATGAAGCGGTCCATGGTACAGTTAACTGTCAACCTCTGAGGGTTATACGCACATAAACGCCATGTAAAAGAAGTGTGTTTTGTTTGTTTATATCGCCCCTTTGTTAGGGGCTAAAAGGTTAATAATTCTACTTTTATCAGCTTGTTCTGCAGGGACCTGCTTGTTGCAAAAAATGTTCACCACATGTCGCAAACAGACAAATACGGTAGTCAAGAGAATAGTTCAAAGTTTTTCATTTTTCCGGTTCACAAATACCATTTCTAAACCAAACGTGTACGCTTTCCACTTTTATTGGCTAACAAGAACATTTTAGAAGTGGCATTGCGATTATGTGCCATCAGGCGGCCCACAAGTCCCCCCCCACCCCCACCCCCCCCCACCCCCCCAAAAATTTTTTTAAAAAATAAAAAAAAAAAAAAAAAAGAATAACCCTACCCTCAAGGAAGTTAAACGTAGTAGCAAACATCGTCGCCACAATGATTTATTGATAACAATCTGGCAAAATAGCACAGATATTCCTCCTTCTCTATAGTCTTTGGGACATGTTACAACATGGACAACTGGGGAGCGCTGATAGTTGATTTTAATGATCGATTATGATACAGCAGGTTGCATATTATTTCTGAGGTGAAAGAAGTTCACAACTTTAACATTTTTCAAAAATTGGTTAGTAGGAAGCAGTAAAAAGGTTCCTAGAGTGTTTACAAGCAATTAACACGCCCCATGACTCTCCCAGGGTGAAGCTGACTATAAAACCGCTCATTGTCCTCGTATAATTATGTTAAATATGAAAACAATAGTTAGCACATTAATGTTTATGGAGCCACGAGAAAAAGTAAAAGTAGCACCAGGGATTACTGCCTTTTTCACAGATAATGATGTACTGATATTGCTTTGGCTGTGACAAAATTTCTAAGGAAGTAGTTTCTGATTGTGGACTGCACAAAGAAGTAACTATACGCCCCAGGAATAAGCCCTTCATGACAGGTGAAATAGGATGCAAAATGAGGGAAAGAAACAGGGCTTATAAAAAAAGCCAAAAAATCGGGAAGCGATGATGATTGGGCATGGTATCGTCATTTATGAAATGGTGTCGTTGAGCTACTTTAAAAGGCAAAACGTGATTATTATGCAAAAGTGTAGAATATTATGCCTGACAAGACCACAGAACCAAAGAAGTGGTGGACCAATCTAAAAAGTGCCTGCGGATGGTGTTCACAAAAACAACGATCCACATTTGTTTGATTTTGACAGATTTCTATTTGAGCCAGAAGAAAAAGCTATGACGTAAAATAATTATTTCAGCCTGCAACGGAATATAGACGATGAAACTGAGTCTGTCCCTTATTTGCCATTAAAAACAGATTTAACTTTAGGTCACTTTGTTTTTTTAAATGAAGAAGTCTTAAATGCACTAAAAAGATTACAAATTTCAAAGTCTGGTCTAAATAATCTGATTAATCATTCGCGTGTAGATTTTAGTTTGTTGAATGCACATTTCTTCTCTCTTCCATTGGTGGAAACTCAAGCGTACAGCTGTAGTCATAAATCTGAAACTACAATACACTCCCTCTTGCAGTGTCCACACTATGCAACACAAAGAGAAACTCTTTTGGCACGGGTCAATGGAATTTTTGAAACAAACAACATTCCTGTCATATTTGTAGATTATAGCAATCAGGATTAAGTTGAATTGTGCTTATTCGGTCGCTCTAATTTATCTTATGCTTGTAACTGTATAATTATCGAAGCTACTTCAGCCTTTATTCTTAAGACGAAGCGCTTTTCTAGGTTCCTACCGAAGGATGATGACAGTAATGAAGATATTGACTTAAATGATATTTAATAGCCTTTTTTTTGGAATATATAGTGATTTTATCTTGTAACTGTTTATGCTTTTGTATGTATATATTTGTATATTTTTGCCCATGATCCATTGCGTTGAATGTACATAGATGTAGTGTAATTGTTTGTAAATGAGGAGAAGACATTTATTAGTCTACCTGACTATGTGTCTAATCCTCTATAGACAAATAAAGTATATTACTACTAAAACAGGAGCAGCTACATGCAGCATGCGCCTACCGCATGTAAAAGTCTGTACAAGCAATTAACTTTCCCGTACCATCCGTGGATGATTAAATATAAGTTTGCGACCTCGCGACCTTTGGGAGATGATATTTTTCGTTTCCGTATATACCGCCATCAGTGCATGTGCTGATGATCCTTTATTTCAGATCGTATCCATTATCTTATAATTATAAAATTATTTTCCTCTGACTGACTTATTTCCTGGGTCCATAGTAACGACACAGATACAATGGGATGAAATATTTGCACCCAATTATTGGGAGCTGGCCGTAGACCGTCACAAATAGTGTACACGACTGAAAGAGATCGAAGACCAGCCTCCCACTTGGAAGCTCCGCAAATGAGACATGAAAGTGGTAGCTATCCAGACACAGTCAAGATGCTTACCTAGGTTTAATGAGATACGAGATCAGGAGTCAAATCAGCAGCATCGTTTTTAGTTGCATAGTTCGGAAGTGTTAATGTAATCAAAGAAGCATGGCTTCATCGTTGTCCCTGCTATTTGAGAGTGTTGATGTGCAATCATTTCAAAATGCAAATATATTTTCCAAAACATATTATGTTTAGGCGTTTCCCTGTAGTTACATTGTATCACAGTTTCTGATGTACTTGTGACTGAAATTAGAGATAAACAATGACAAAATAGAGCATAACTTTATTTCCTATGACGGTACCAAATCCCAGTTTTATGAGTTTTGTTCATATTCAAATTGTATTGTATGTTGTTCCATCGTTCAGTGTATAATGCTGCAAAACTGGATATAATACTGGCTCTGCATCCAGCAAAGGTGAATGATTGGTTCTTGCTACCATGGGATAACACCCATCTTGCGTAGCAGCCAATCACAGAGGCCTTGTGCCCATGAAACCATGCAAAATCACCGGCCCTGTTTTTATTCATCTGTCAGCTTCGGATCACATGAAAGAGGTGTGATAAGTGATTTTTCATTTATATGAAAGTCGGTGTCTTTATTGGGTCCAGATGAATGGACAGTTAACAAACTTCTTATCACCCAACACCCCACTGAAGATGCAAGATATGCGTATTTGGGACACCCACTGACCAGATGCTGCTCTGGCATTTGAATTTAAAACAGACTCAGGACTCATCCATATTATAACTTTAGCAACAAGTGTCCGCTTTCAAGAAGGTATAGGTTTGGATTGGGGTGGGTTAAATTTCCAAGATACAAATGGTCCAATCTGAATAAAGGAAATGTGCATTATCAGATGTAAAGGGGGGCGGGGGGGGGGGTAGCACACCTCATGAAATTAAACTTTTCTTTAATAACATAGAGTATGCCAAGTTTCATATTTATTGTTATTTTAAGTTGCGAAAAAAATATTGAGCATTATAGGGCAAATTCAACACTTTTTAAACAAAAGTAAAAGGGCCCTACCACCAAAAACGAAATTTGGGGGTTCCTTTGCTTTTGCCTGGAAGGTGGACACATGGTTGTCACTATCTCACTACCCTCATTGTATTATGGATCTGTATGCTTTGTCAGTGCATTCTAGGTGCAATTTGCCGGGAAAAGACCCCATTTTACAAAAGTGAAGCCTTGTAAAAAATATGGATTTGTGTGCAGGATGGTGGATTTTTTAGAGGTTGACATTCAAAGTCGGGTAACAAGATCTTATTGCCATATTGAATTTGTCTGGCTTGGTGACGTCACATCCCAGGCTCAGCTTGGAACCGAGGCTTGCTGGTAGCCAATCAATCTCCTTTATGTCTCAGATATTGACTGTAAAGTGTTATCTGGTTATGGGATTAAACACCTTGCAATATACAGTTGTAATTGGTTATTCACATTACGGTACCAGCTAACTCAACCCAGCGACCTGTTAGACTGTTCACCCAAACACATGGATATGGAACAAGATTGGTTCCTATTTGTCCATGTTTCCCACCCATTTTGTTTTCCATCGCAATGGTTAAACGCAAAAACGTGTTGTTACAATGTAATACTTTGTAACAATATCCTAGACCAGCTTTGTCACTGTGACAGTTGATCAATAATTATGTGATACTTTGCAAAGGTCGTAGAACTGCTAGACCTTTATTCTGCTGTTATGCAAGATTTGAAATCAGAATCATACTGACCAATAATTTGAAAATACTGTAAACGAAAAAAACAAACAAACAAACAAAAATGAATCATTGTTCCTGCACGTTTTTTATGAGTTATGCCTTAGTTTCATGAATCGTTCTATTGTCTAACGATATGATCGCATTTGGTAACTGCAGAAGTAATTTTTGCTCAGCTGACTTGTCAGTCAGCTGAGCTTATAGGATGGTTCTTGGTCCGTATTCCGTCCATGGTCCATCCAGAATTCACATTTTCAACTTATTCTCTAAAACCGTCAATCGAATGTACTTCAAACTTCGTGGCAATGTACCTTGGGCGGGTCTCTTCCAAGATTGTTCAAATAGTCAAGTTCCAATGTTTTTTTTTTTTTTTTTTGATTTTTGATTTATTTTGTTGTTGTTGATTTTTTTATTTTTTGGCAAATCTTAAATGTTTTTTGTGTACTTTTGCTATTTTCGACATCTTCTGTAGAACCGTCACTCAGGTGAAGCTGAAACTTGGTGGATATTTCTCTTGTGAAATGGTGAAACAAAGTTTTGTATTAGATGGCAGTGCTATTGATTTCTGAATTTTAACGATTTTTTTAATTCGGGCACTTATGGGTAAATACACCTTTCATATTTATTACTATATAAGTCAATGGGCATTCTAATGCTAATTCCCGTTTTTGACTTTTCTCCAAAACCGTCAACCAGATTGACTTCGAACTTGTTGGCATTGTACTTTGGTTGGGTCTCAAGCTTTTTTAAATTGTCATGCTTTAGTAAGTTTTGGATTTTTAAAGAATTTTTCTTTTTTTTGGGGGGGGGGCGGATATCTGAAAAACATCTTCTCCCAAACTCCTAACCCGGTTGCTTTGATATTACACAGCAAAACTTATGGGGACCCCTAGTTCTTAGTTTGTTCACCAGGTGGCGCTGCATTTTATTCTATATTTTATGGGGGGTTGTGTGTGTGTGTGTTTGCTTTGTTCGAGTTCTCTAGAGCTGTCACTCATATTAAGCTTTAACGTGGTTGGTATGTTCCTTGTAAAAGGGTCAAACAAAGGTGTCAAATAGGCAGCACTGCTATAGATTCCTGGTTTCTAATGAATTTTTCTTTTCTTTTCTCTTTTTTTTTCTTCTTTCGGGTACTTATGGGTAAATGCATCTTTTCTATTGATTACTATGCCAGTCAGTGGGTATTCTAATGCATATTTATATTTTGGACTTCTCTGAAGAATCTGTCAGTCAGATTGACTTCAAACGTGATGGCAATATACCTGTGGTAGGTATCCACCAAGTTTATTTGAATGGTCATGCTCCAGTAATTTTTGGATTCTTTTATGATTTTTTTTTTTTTTTGGAAAATCTTTGAAAAAATTTTAATGGGAAAGTTTAACAGGGGAATTTCTTGTGATGGTTATAACTTAAATATTTTTCACCAAATTTTTGTCAAACTGGGTAGGGATGTTCCTTTGATAAGTGTCCAGCTATTTTTGTGTAAGTGGCCATGCTCCAGTGATGTTTGGATCTTGACCTGAATCCCAAGGTCAAAGGATAACTGACATGAAATTTACTGTTCACTTGATAACTTGAAATCTGTACTGAGCAAGGACCTTGATGTTGCACATGTTAATGTTTCCTTATGGAGGTCAGGCTATGGCAGTACATGAGTGACCGTGATTTTATTTTCGCGATCACAGTGCAACATACATTAATTTTACTTTTCACTTTAACTTGTGAGCTACTTGAACTTGTACCTGACTGTTGTTTATGTTAGTGTTCCTCCATAAAGGTCAGACTGACTCAGTAGATGGGTGAGTTTGATGCTTTTCCAAATCTACAGAGCCACAAATGTGATAAATGTCTAGGTTAGCTGAGCATGGGCCACATCCCTCATATTTTTTTTCTGTCAAATCTACCCTTAACATCGTCATATTTGACAAATGAAAGACACTTTCCACAAAGTGTTCACTAATTTCAGGTATTTGAAGAATGTAAAGAAGCTGTAGAACTTGTATTACTACAACACATTAACCCTCTCTGGCTGGGAACAGGGATGAATATGAATATTTCCGCATGCTTTTTTAATACTGTTGATGAAGTGTGAATAAAATATACTTTAAGAAAGTGACACTTGACAGCCACAGCTCGACAGCATGGTAGGGGATTTCCATGCCAGCCTGTGGAGTTGCGTTTGTAGCGTCACTCGCCCTTCGCACCTTGAGGGTGTCGGAAATAAACGGAAAGCGACGATTGAAAGCACACTGAGTTTGTTATCTATAACAAAGTGAATAGGAGTATTATTTTAACATAAAATTTTTAAAGTGCAATTTATGGTAGCCCATGAATCACCCGTGTATCCGTTTGAAGCATGCTCAATCAAGTGGACCTATAAGCGACGTTTACATGTAAATGCGTTTCAAGTGCCCATTTTGGGTCTTTATGGGGTGAGTTAGCTCTATATGCGTTTGTGCTTGTATGGATAATTCTCTGTCTCTGTCTGTCTCCATCTCTCTCTTTCTCTGTTTTTTGGACAACCTCCCTGAAAATGCGAACATATTTTTCGATTTACAACAGACTTGGAATATAGTTGTTTAAAAACTAACGGTCTTCTTGAGTATACAACAAACCTTTAATATGTTTTGATGGTTCATTGCTCAACCACCATTTACCTATTGTCATTTAGAACATTTTAACGTAAAACTGCATGGGGTAACTGGTTTCTTCCGTAATTGTAAACAAAGGTCATTGTATACACTGATTTGCAATGTGATGCTAAAACATTTAAAATATTGTTTTCAATTGACAAGTTCCATGTTATTGTTATGTTATCACTTTGCCTTGACGAGAAGTTCACCATACATGTGATTGTTCATTCAATGAGTGAATGTATATAGTTTCATCTTTGGTTCATTGTATTTACCAATTACATTTGACTCTTTCATTCTAGATGAAGAATAGTGCCTCGGCGCTAATGTTTTACTGTACTGCACCTCGACTTGAAATAAAGATTGAAATGATAAATAAACAATTGAATTAATTATAGATTGAATTAATACCTTAAGGAAATTGGTAACCTGGGCAGGTGCAGGCTGGTTTGTAAGAGGGTAACTCAACAATCAGCTCTACTTTCTTCTCACACCTTTATTGAATTGTTTCACATTAAAGGTAAACGTTTGCATTTTGCTTTGTTGATCACCGAAAGCTTTTGATTGTATAAAAAGATTTTTGGTGAGGAAAAATGCTGAGTCACCAGTTAAATGGTAATGTGCTCAAAGTTTAAATTTGGTTCGTACAGCAAATAAAAAATTCGCGTGTGAAAACGGTGCCCACGTCATAGTACGCCGAGGTGAAAGTGTATTCCCAAATTTGTTTCGGTTGTAAATTATATCAATGACTTATAACAAATTTTGAGTAATCCCTACCACGGGCTTAAGGCCCTGGAATTGAATATCAGTACCAAGCTAAATATTGATGGTTAGACTCTGTCTACTGCTTAATGATGATGATACTATTATTTTGGCTGAAGATCCTTATAATCTACAGGATGCTCTAAGTCAACTTGAAAAGTACTGTGTTGACTTTAAATTGATAATTAACACACCAAAATCAAAGTTGTTTATTTGCAAGAGAACGAGGTAAATGTTCTCATGTTTTCACTTGCGGTTATGACAATTTTAAAATTGTTCCTGATCTAGGAATCAAATCTAATTTTGATGGAAACTGCATAAATTTTAGAAACATTATATGATCAGGCAAGTAAAGCAACGTATGCTACATTAAACAGATGCAGGAATCTCATCCTGCCTATCGATTTATAACTACAGTTATTTGATATAATGGTGTTGCCAGTTGTATTGCATGGTTTATTGTTATTGGGTTGTTTCTAACAGGCTGCATTAAAGTTTTACAAATTGGTGTTAGTAGTTAAACAAAGAACCCAACTAGTATGGTGTTTGGAGTATGAAATAAATGTCCAGTGGATGTTAACAAACAATGTAAAGGTTTTGTTTACTGGGTTCAAATTCTAGGTAAAAAATTCAGACAGTTTTTCAAATATAATAGATTTCTGTATGTCTTGCACCAAACGGGGATTTATAATGCTATTTGATTAAGCATTGTTGAGAATTGGTTAAATGACCTGGGCATGACCAACATCTGGACGAGAGAATGGCTGAATATAAATTGTTTAAAGGTACGGTGAAACTCGGGCCAAATGACTGGTACAAACAAAAATGGCATTGTTAGGCAAATACTCATGAAAGGTGCATTAATTACATTATTTCAGAGGACAATTTTGGTTTTGAAAGATACATGTACCCTATTGATTTTCCTAAAAGTCATGCTACCAGACTCTGTAATTTTAGAACTGTCAAACCTCATCAGTTACTAGTTGCAAGTTTGTAATAGGAAGACATTGCAAGAGAAAATAGAATTTGTAACATATGTGACCTTGACGTGGGAGATGAATTTCATGTGTTGTGTAACTGAAATTTCTTTGAAAATACTGGGAAAAGGCAACTGAGCGAGGGTGTAATTGGTAGAAACAATTGCCAAAAATAAATTTAAAATCTTATCAATACTGATGACCACACTAACCCAGTCAATTTATGCAACTGATTAGCCACCAATGACATCTTCAGGCGATGAGAAGAAATTGAACAAATTAATGGCTACAGCACCATCCAGAATACCTGCTGTAGCTATGAATCTTTTTTAATGTCTTTGCATCCCCTAAAGATGTCTGCCGGTGGCTGGTCATAAACCTTGAGAAAGAAAAAAAACTTTTACTCTTGTCAAACTAAGCTGAACAGTATTTATATACGGAGTAAACTTATGATGTTTGCAATGTTGTGTACATTTTAAAATCGTTTTTTTTCCCTGCATTTATAATGATGCACGCGGCACTTTTGTAATCCCTACAAAATTACCCGTGTTTTTCTTTCATGTATGTGATGCCCCTTCTTGCCATTTCAGCCAGACTTTCTCATCCATCGATGGACATGAACACTTTCAGATGTTTGTTTTTTTTATACATATAGTTGTGTGTTTTTTCTCATAATAGTGTTATCGACTTTTCTGTTCCACAGCTAACCAATATGCACTGTACTTTTTGCGAATGTGTCGCCTTCAAATGCCATGTTTCTGTAGGGAATTTCTTGTTTCCCATTTCCCTTAAACTACTTTTTATTGAAACGCATCGGGAGCTCTTCTCACACCATTTAAGTTGTATAGCCTTTCACACCCATAGAAATGGATAATTTCTTTTGCTTTGCAGCCATTCTGTTGTACGATCAGTGAGTTTTTGTGTAACTTTCGTTACCGTGTCTTTCTCTACTTATTGCATACCTGGGTACAATGCAGGGTCATGGGTCACGGGGGGTGGGGGTGCAGCAGTAGCGGCCGGACCGCCGCGCGACCCCAACACCATAACTTTTACTAGTTTATTTTGTTTATTGTACAATGATATAAACACGGAATTATGCTTGGCCATGTTAAGTTACTTTCTTTTCTTACTTCATGAATGGTAAACCGTAAGAAAACGATGTTCTTCAACATTTTGGTGGAATCAACAGAAATAACCTGAACCAACTATGGTCACATCCAGATGATCTGGACAACGCTATAGCCATTGTGTCTGACTCACCATATGCTACCCGTGATATTATTGTAGATTATCTAAACACGTATATTCATACTTTTTCAGTGCTTAATCTAAATATTCAAAGCATAAATGCCAAATTTTGACGAATTTAAATCACTTATTCATGATCTTGCTATTGAGAATTTTTACTTAAGTGTCATACGTCTCCAAGAAACCTTCCAATTGGCTGGGAGAAAACTCAGTTGATTCCTCATTATTTGAAATTGAAAACTATACGTCCATCCCCTTTAACGCTGCATGTAGCGCCCATGGTGGTCTTTCATTATACCTACACAAAAATTTTCAGTACAATACACGAGACTTTTATTCACCTAACAATTATTGGGAAGGCCAATTTTTAGATATTTTTGGAAAGGGTTTGACAAAAACGATTTCTCTCTGTAACTCTCTTTAAAGACCACCAAGGGACCAAAATGATGCCATTCAGTCATTTATAGATGATTTGTCTTGAATCATTGACGTAATTTCAAAAGAGTCATCATACAAAATCATCGTCGGTGATTTTAATATTGATTTATTAAATTCAACAAGAAAAAAATTTTCTGATTATATTGACGTCATCCTATATAATGGTTTATGTCCGAAAATAACGCTCCCAACTCGGTTGTCTGATAGACGCACAACATTGATAGATCTTATTTTTTGTAGCTTATCAAACAGCAAAACTAATTGTCTTTCTGGTATTATCTTCTCTGAAGTTTCCGGTCACTTACCCTCATTCACTTGTATAGATCAAACATTAATAAAGCAAGACTCACATAAATTTGTCAAGATAGTAACAAAAGACAGTGCATCAATATAAAATTTCAATGACGAAATTAACAATACAGCCATGATGCAAAGCTTGATATCCGACCTATATCACGACACAAATACTAATTATGACAAATAAGAAAAAATACTGAATGAGAAACACCTTCCCGTAAAGACAGTGAAGTTTAACAAGAACAAACATGAACAATCTCCTTGCATAACCCTTGGTATATTAAAATCTATAAAATTTCGTGACGGTTTATATAAAAAAACTAAAACCTAGCCCATTTGATTCTGTTCAATGTGATAGTTCTAAATACAATCTTTAAGTTTACAACAAAATCCTAAAAAACAATATATTCCAACTGAAGAAAGACTACTATCACTCGAAATTTGAAACCTTCAGAAATGATATGAGGAAAACTTGGGACACAACCAAATCCGTTCTTAACTCAAACAAAAAGAAGACAGACTTTCCCCTCTTCTTTCAAGTTGAGAATCAGAAATCATAAAGATGAAATAGCTGAACGTTTTAAGAATTTTTTCACAAATATTGGTCCAAACTTAGCCAACAAAATAAACACGTCGGGTTTACCTTCTTTTACATCTCCCAAACCGTGCAGATGATGTATTTTCCTCCAGTGGGATGAATCCCAATGATGTTGCATCTATTTTGAGAAACTCTAAATCTAAAAAACAGCACTGGTCACGATGATATATCGATGAAACTTCTCAAAGGCATAATTCCTTCACTTTCGGAACCTCTTAGCTTGATAATCAATCCATCTTTAATGACAGGAGTTTTTCCCGAAAAACTTAAGATTGCAAAAGTACTACCTCTTTTCAAAAAGGGAGATAGCGCTCAATAACACAACTACAGACCAATTTCGCTCCTTCCTGCTCTGTCCAAAGTATTTGAAAAAGTGGTTAATAAGCAACTTTATGATTATTTTTTGTCCAATTAACTTTTCTACAAAAGTCAACATGGTTTCTGAACTGGTCATTCGACTGAAACAGCAGCTCTTGAATTTATCGATATACTTCTCAGCCTTCCTGATTCTAGAAAAAAATCCTATTTGCATTTACTTAGATCTATCCAAGGCCTTTGATACATTAAATCACGATATTCTTCTACATAAACTGAAACATTATGGTATAAACGACATTCCTTTACAATGGTTCAAAAGTTATCTTACTAGCAGGTTTCAGTATGTCTCTTTCGATAATGTATATTCAGGCCTTCTTCCGCTTCATGATATGCACATTGGTTCATCAAAATTTAATTCTATTCTTCATGCGGACGACACAACTGGTAAATCATTTTAGTCCTTTTAACTACTCGATTAGCACCAATATCCACCGTAAATTGTCAGAAAACATCAAAAAGGAATTACAGAAAGTGTACGACTGGCTAGCTGTTAACAAACTTTAAATATAGCAAAAACAAAGTATATGGTATTCCATTTCCTTCAGCCAAAAATGAATGAAATTTTCGATTTAAAAATCAACGATACTTAATTTCAAAACATTCGAATTTGACGTTTTAGGCTTGCGGATTCACGAGATTTAAATTGGCAACCACAAATCAACACAATTGGCAATAAACTTTCGAAATTGATAGGTATTTTCAGAAAACTGAATAAGTATTTACCTCTAAACACTCTCTTACTTATGTATAATTCCCTTTTTTTACCCGATCTTAATCATGCCATCCTAGCATGGGGCTTCTCATGTGACCGCATTTTCAAGTTACATAAATCTATTGTTCGGCTGATTTGTCTTACAAGATATAACGCCCATACAGATCCACTCTTTAAAACACTGAACATTCTCAAAGTCGAAGATTTATTCAAGCCCAAAGCTCTGAAATATTATTTTCTATACCTATTCAGAACAATTTGCCTGCATATTTCAATGATATTTTTGCACAGACACCTGTTAATCGCCCATATCAAACCAGAAACAAAGAATCCATGCAATTACTTGTCCCAAAAGGAAATTGAACCCGAAAATGTATTCTAAATTTCTAGATTCTAATTCTTTCACTTCTCAAAAATACACCTCCTTGCATTAAAGACAAAATCCATACTCATTCTCTATCTGTTGTTTCAAAATACGCTAGAATTCATTTCATTTGTAAATACCTTGAAACATGTACCATTCCAGATTGTTTTGTGTGCAACGATTAAAGCCCCCTGTCCTTTCGTTTTCATTTAACTGCTATTCCATTATGATCAATCTACTGCAGAAATAAATTGTTTTATGTTTATTCATACCCTAGGTGGCCCCAGTGGTAGCGGACATCATGTCCTTAACTGCGGTCATCCTGACATAACCTGTTTTTTACATCATGTACCCTTATCTGCCAATGGAAGTGTTATGCATGCGTATTTGTACCTCACCTGTATGTATTTCTGTCAAATGAACCACTTCTGAGCTCTCAGTTCTGAGTTGTGAGTTTAAAAATACGTTTTGACTGTTTTCTTGGCCGAGTATAGCTAAAATTCAACATGAGGTTGACATTTTCACATGATTAAAAGGTTGTCAGTCAGCTCAGTTTGTAAGATGACTGGTGATCTGTCGTCAATTCACAATTATGATTTTAATTTATCTTCAAAACCAGATCCACTTCCAAATTAGAGGGGAACGAAACTTGATTGAGTCAGTACCAAGTTTGCTCAAATGGTCATGCTCCATTGAGTTTAAGCTCTGCTTACCAAAGGTTGCAGACCTTATGTGATTAATAATGTTTGTCATTCAGTCCGGTTGCCCATAAACGTTTACTTCTCCACACGAAGCTATTTACAATTTTACACCGATCTAGGTTCCTTATGCTATTCCTGGTGCCACAGAGTGGATTACATAGTAAGGGGGCCAAAAGTGAAAAAAAAAAAAAAAAAATGAAAGACATGCTCTAGTGTGTTTGATTTGGAGTGGACCCTTATTAAAATTTGGTGGAAACTCTGGTGGTGCCACCTATAGGTGAAAGGGAAATTGGACTTATTATTGGGTAAAATTTATGAAAGTCAATACCTTGAAAAATCTTCAGCCTAATTTCACCAAATTAGGTGGTTTTCATCTGATTTTGTGGGCATATACATCCATACACCATACAGAAATATTATATAGACATCTGTCTGTGATGGACGTCATCTGAGCATTAGGCTCACGATCTTCTTGCTATATTTCGTCTCGAAGGAGGTGCAACGCAAATTTTCTCTCCTTGTTAAATTTTGGTTGTTTTGACTTCTCCAAAACTGGCACTCAGATACGTTTTGCATTGTTTTTTTTTTTTATTTGTACTCACTACCAGGTTTCAAACGTCACCTATTTTTTGAGTATTTTGCTAAAATTAGTTTAGCGATCCCTGGCTGGAACAGCAATAATTATATCGTCAAATTGAACTCCACATGCGTTTTCAGGAAAAAAGTTGTCTACAACAAAATATTAAAACTTTGTACTAAATTCGATCGCAACTTGTTTGCATTGTTTGCTCTTTCTTCTTGCATAACTGATACATGGATTAGTTAATATAGCCATATATAGTGATATATTTTATACGTTATTATTCAAATGTGTGTAAAACAGATCAGTGTCTTCCTCTAGTTTCAGAGATTAAAGTATCCCCAAAACAGCAGTTTTGACTCACGGTCATGTTTTTCTGTACTAAATGATTGGCTATATAAAGCCCTCTTGACTTCTCCAAACATAAAAAAGACATGTAGGAATTACAAACATTGTGTGGTAAGCAGTCTCATGATTGGTTCTTGATTCTTTAATATCCTTTTCACATAATGATTTCCATAAGTAATTTAAAGACCTTAATAAAATGATACTAAAAAGGGAATTTTGGTTCCCGAATATCGATTATCGTTTAGTTTGAGGTGATCAGAGAGAAATGGGCTTACAATCCTATTTTTCTGGATAAAAACATCCTGCATAATTTGGTTATCTCATGGATCATTCTTCCTCTTCAAATGGGCGCAATCAACATTTACTCAGCTCCAAAATTCGATTTGTGCTGTTCATGCACTTTATCTTGAGGTTTATGACTAATTTTGATCTATGTAATTTGAAATTTAAATGGTTTCAAATTTCAGTTCTAACAATAATATAATAACGGTTCATAAAATACTCCAGGTAGATTTTAATGTATCATGCACTTATAAGAAGTTTTGTAAATAGAAATAAATTTTACAGGTCATGATGTTTCAGTAAAGCTCAAAATCAAAATTCAGTTATAGATATAAGATAGGGTTCTAGAGTTGAATTATGTAGCTGCATTATTAATAATTTAGTATTAAAATACGTTAATGGATGTAACAAATTATAATGAAGTTGAGAGTGAATCATTGACATGAATGATTATTGTTGAGGTCATAGTTTTTTTTAACTTTATACCAAATTAATTAGTCCAAAAAGCTTGAGCTTATATTGGTGAGCTCATTATTATTTTAATTGAACACCATCAAACTAACTAGTTGTCACGCTAAAAGCTGTAAAATAATAAAAAGGGGCTCCCCAAGTAGCTGCCATATACTTTATATTTAGCACACAAAAATAAACGTAAAAGTAAAATCAAGATATTGGGAATGTCCATGGCTTAACAGATATACCGTATCCTATATGCATCCTGTTATTCAACATTGTGAAAAACTCCCATTTTCCTGTCAATCCCACTATGAAATATCAACGTGAGATCATTTTTGACAAGAAAGGGAAAACTATTGAAAAGTATTTCCATGCAACTGCCATAATCTTTCTATTCAGCAGAAAAAAAAACGAAAGTAGAAGGAAATGAAAGAATATATAGAATGTTACATAGCTAAATACTATACCGTATATACCGCCTGTTATTCAAAAGAGTGGAACAATCTCATTTCTCTGCCACTGTCAGTATGGCATAATACCGACGTGAGATCATTTTCTGACACAAAACATAATCCGTTGCTCTAGACCCTGTAGATGCACAGGTAATTGGACTGCGAATGTATTCATTACAACATTATGATACCCAAAGAATTTCATACCTAAACATACGTTAGTTTATCCTTTAGTCCATTCTGTGCTGTTAGACAAATCGCATTATACTCTGAGTACCAACACCCCACGGTAAAGCCATATCTTTCCCTTTTGTCTTCAAGTGTTTTGTGGTGGATATATATATATATATATATATGTGTGTGTGTGTGTGTGTGTGTGTGTGTGTGTGTGTTACGTGGTGGATTTGGTTATTGCTGAAACGGAGTAACGTAGATATGACCAGTTGTCAGGTGTGACGCAATTAATAGCGTTTCTTTAAGTTTTACGTCACGTCGATACATTTACGATTTGCGTTTTGCTTGAAGTTGAAGAGCTGGTTTGATGTGTTTGATCTGATTAGTCCGTCAGGTAGGCCTAGTCGGGTCTGTAGTAGGACCAGGCGCTGCAGGTAAGTGTGGGATGGTTTATTATTTTATTATTCAATTTTGGTAGGCCTAATCATGAGTGTTAGGTGTAGTTTCATTATATTTATGTCATGTGGGCTACGTTTTTAAGTAGGCCTATTAACAAAGGAACATCATATTCGCTTTGTTCCGTAATACATCAGCGCGGGATGTTTGTATTGGAAATGCAAACATGGTGCCGCCAGTTGGCAGAATCACTTGTCCGGGGATTGATGGCACCGAAACAAGTCTTGCGCTGGTTCCCCGATGATTAACCGATTTTTTAAAGGCTAATAATGGCTAAAACTTTCTTCTAAATTTCACATTTTATGAATATGATTTGTTCCTTTTATAAATTAATTTGCTATTATGATTTAGAACAATACAGTTTTTCAGTGAGTGGTACGGAATAGGACTTTGCTCTTAGAATATCGGACTTGACAGTGTTGAAACGGTACATTGGCTCACAGAATTAGATTTGTTAAGTTTCTCTTTGTATTAAATAGAGAATTAAACATAAACGTATATAAACAGAACAAAGACTACTTACTGTTTAACATTGAATCAAACAGACGTTAATTGCCCATCAATATGTGCAACACAAGAAAGGTGACGGACACAACAAACAGGCAGTCTGTTTTCAGCTGGAATCGCAGGTTTTGTATTCCCGTCTTACTACTAGGTCCAGCCGACGCTCAAGAGGTTTCACAGAGAAATACTGAAAGACTATGGCTTGAGTCAGGTCAGCAAAAACAAATAAAAATAATATTGATTAAACTAAGGCTGTCTTATTTACTGCCTATGTAGTGGATGGCAAATGTCGACTGTGTTCCATTTCATGTTATTGTAAAATACCTAAAACATTGATAAATAGAACAATTTACCCCCACCCTTGCTTGCATTACCCACCATACCCCTCCCATCATGAAAAAATATAAAATAAATGATAGTCTGTGACTTTTTATTAGCATTTGTACGCCCGTTTATCTCTATAGAGGAGATAAAACTAAGTAGCACACTTGACTGGTGAGCATAACAGATGTCATTGGTATAGTTGACCTGCACTCACTGATGCAAGTACGATAGTGGAGGGAGCAAAAGTTAACTCTAAGGAAAATCCATGTGGCAGAGATACCAATTCCCTTGTTGGCGATGAGGGGTCAGCTAGAAAATTAGTCCATGTGTTGATTATCATTAAAAAGTCTTGGTTATGAAAGTAATTTGGAAAAAAACTACTGTATACAACTTGGTGAAACAAATTTTGATGAAGCCTCGGATCTACAAGTCTTTTAACATGAATGGAATTTTCATGTTTTAAGTGCTTTTTAAACGAAAATGATATCGGGATGAATTGAGTAAATTAATTACAGTGTAGAAATACCAATCATGTAAAAATGAATTTAAGGAAATTTTTCTCTTACAAATATTAAACGTTAATTTATGAGTAGATATTATTTGACATTACTAATCTGGGAATTCTACTGTTTTCCATAGAAAGCCTCTAAATGTATGGACGGAAATCCCAGACTAATAATCCAAAGATCTGTGGCTTTTACCACTGATATGAACATGCAGAGAACATGATACATCGTGTCCTTCTGTACTGAGTACCAGGTGTTGCTTTTCTAACAACATACTAACTATATGGGACTGTATGCAAGAAGTACCGGCCGATATAGCAATTAAGATGTGCCAGGAGGGTGAAGGAAATCTTTAAATATGATTCTCTCTTATGTCGAGAAAATTTACAAATAGCGTCCAATCGGTGGGTTTTTTTGTACAATGAGATTCGCCCATTGATCATGTATTACGTCTTGCAATTAACCTTAGAAAAGAAGCACGTGCTGTTTTTTTTCTGGACAAAGGTACTGTATTTGATAAAGAGAAATAGCTTCCAATAGGTGGGGTTTTGTGTACAATGAGATTCGCCCATTAATCATGTTTTATGTCTTGCAATTAATAGTATAAAAGAAGTACGTGTTGTTGTTGTTGTTTTTTCTGGACAAAGGTACTCTATTTGATAAGTTTGATATGGGTGTTTACTCCACAAATTGGAATGCAAAGCTCACTTTTGAAGTGGCCTAAGAGTTATAGCGCTTCAGAGGGCAGCCTTGAAAAACCAGGTTTATATTTTTGTCAGGATAAGATTATATTTTAAAAGCTCGAAGATGTGAACCGTATGTAGTCACTTAAACTATCATCTGTACCTTCTCAGCTGTATACTATAACAACGCATTCTGTATTTGGATCTGTACTAGTTGTTTTTAGCTCCACTATTTGTCTTAGTTTTTGCTGTTGTCCATTTTGGCCTCATCTAGCAAGTTGCGATGTCCATTGTCACAGTTTGAGTTGTTCAGCTTCAATGATGCAACCAAAGATTATCAATATCCTGGTAAGATTTGCGACTGGGTTCATCACAATAAAATTTGTAAAATAAATCATGAAATCACGGCAAAGTGGCCAGTTGAGCAAAATTGGTTGGGACTTACCTAAGGTGCATCCCCATCACATTTGAAGTAAAACTGGTTGATGATTTTCAAGTAGAAGTCAAAAATGTAAATCGCCACTGACTTGCATGTTCATCAGTTAGACAGCACGCGTTAAAAGACAGGGTCCCGAACAGAAAAAAATCGTTTAAAATGGGGCATCCAGAGAATCATTATCGATTGCAGAACTATTATTTATGCTCCCACAAGCTACTTTTCTACCAGGTTTGAGAAAAATCTAAGTTACTGTTTTGGAGACGTCAAAATAGCAAAAAACACACAGATATGCACAGACACACAGACACAAGCATGAAAGCAGTAAAGAATACAGCCCTACCTGTTGAACAAATAAGTGTCAGAGGGTCCCACTGAGGTGTCCAAAGGGGGAATTGGCTGAGCGGTGTTGGAGTAGATAATTATAATTACATTAAAATGGTCAAAATATTCGTGGAAACAGTAAAAATTCTTAACTACAAGTTCCAACAGCTTCAAATAAAAAGATGAACAAAAATATTCTTTAAAAAAATCAAAAATCAAAAGGGTGTGACCATTTGAATACCTTCAATAGAGAACCACCCAAGCTGCATCCCCACCAAATTTGACGTGAGGGTACATGATGGTGTTAAAAAGTGAAAAATGTGACATTCAATTGCAATTCCCATTGACCTGCATGTTTATCAATAGGAATGCATGCATTAACCGACAGGCACCCGAATTGAACTATATAGGGAACCCGAGTATCACCACCTGATGCAGAAATTTGTAACCCCACCCCCACCCCCCACCCCACACACACCCACACACACACACAAGTTATATTTCCAACACCCTTAACAAAAACCTAAGTGACGATTTTGGAGAAGTAGAAAATAGCAAAAACACGCATATTATGCAAAATATAGTAAGAAAGTTCCCCCCCCGTTAGTATAGCGTGCACAATTCTCTAAGACGTACTTGGCATTATATATTTCAGCAGTTTCTGGCAGGCACAACATCTGTACCTTTAACATGGAATTGCAAAGTTTAAAAAAAATCAGACAATTTTTTTCATCTTTCCATGACTTATCCCATGGTGAAACTCTCTAAGCGTTTTAAACAGAGTCATAAAAAATCATTGATGCGTGGCCATTTGAACAAAGTTAGCAGAGACCCACTCAAGACACATCCACACCACGTTTGAGTACAAACAAGTATAAACATAGCACCTAACACAACTATATCCAATATATTTATCAACGTTCTGGCACAAGCCACCACTTCCAAGTGACAGTTGACTTGAGTTTACCTGACAAAGCTACATTTGTCAATGCCAATATATTTAACGCTGAAAAAACAGATTTAACACTGAGTGAACAGCTTTCCTCGGGAGAGAAAGTGCCCCAAGGAAAGAGACCACCTTTTGCTTTAGACCACACTTGCTGGTATATGAATGAAGGGTATCTTCATTGAGGAATTTAGATCTTATAACCATTATTGATGTATGGCCATTTGACCAAAGTTGGTAGAGACCCACCCAAGATACATCCATACCACGTTAGTAATGGACCTGACTGTCAGTTCTTTGTGTTTTTTACAGAAACCAATAACGTTATCTGCGCGGACGACGAATCACAACCCATCGCACAAGCTTAGCGTGCTGGCAAGTCACCCGAGCTAAAAAAAAAAACAAACAAAAACAAAAAAAAAAAAAAAAAAAAAAAAAAGAAAAAACGAAAGAAAAAATTAAGTGGGCAGATATATCATCAGAGTCAATAAATGCATTCAAGTAAAAGTACATACTCGTACCCGTTTTGGACTGTCAGTGTGTGAACACAAAGCATAATGTGCAGAAATGTGCACACATTTTAAAATCAAAACATGCATAAAATATTAAATATTTACTGTAAAGCCTGCTAATGTTTCATGGAAAATGCAGAAGTGTGGCATGAGTTTCTTAGCGCAATTGTATTGTTATTTAAATGTTCTGGGCAATAAAAGTACAAAATCGATTTTTTTTTCATGAGAAAAAGGATTCTGATTGTTTTTCAGAAATACGACAAACATATTTTTGGAATGATATAAGCTTTATTTTCTTAAAACAAGACAGTTGGGAAATTTGAGAGATTATCATTTGCATTCTTTTTAAGGAGTTTTCTCGCTATAATCCAGTAGGATCTGGTCCTTTTGTTGATTTCTTCTGAGATGAATAATGGCTTCTCGATATTAGCTGAAGATGACAGCCAATGGATGTTCTTGGTGCCTTTGAGACATCATCCTGATAAAGAACCTGCTATCTGTTGTGTATATGAGGATGTGCTTCATAGGATTTGTCTATGCAATGCTATTCATAACGGTTGTGCTTTTTAAATATGTGGAATTCAATTGTCAGCTGTAACAAGGTAATTTTTGGTTGCAAAAACTATCATAATTGGATCCAACATAGCTTTTTAAGGCTGCATCATGCGGTGGGTGTTGGTTTGTTTGTTTTATGCTTTCTTTTGTTTTCATTGACTTGAAACCTTATTGAAGAGATCAGCTAGGTGTCCTTCACCAGAATTGCGTAATGCTCGAATAAAGCTTTCCAGGTCCTGAAGTGGTCTATTGACGAGGTACTCCAATAGTTTTTCTCCCTTTTTCGCTCCTGAAACTTGATTCTTCAGACAAAAAAAAAAAGAAAGAAAGAAAACGATTCACATCAACAAAATAGGATTATATTAGGAATCCAAATGTTGTCATAGTGATTGGTTGAAAAAGGAAGCACGATGCTGCAGGCAAACTGTATACTGTAAGAAGTATGTTAAGGGAACAAATACGATGTTATCTTCAATTTCAATAAGAGATGTTTGATTGGATCGATTTGGTTTCGCAGTTATAAATATGATTTACAGTTCGTTGACAAGATGACCTACAAATATTACATCAACTTGTTAGGTGCAAGATAAATATAAATCTCACCATCAATGGTACATCGATTTGACACGCATTACATAATTACCTGGCCGATGCCGCACCAATTTTGCATTGACGTGATAGGTATGAGATTATTATCTGATTTATACCCCCCAAATTTTATGGACTTGACTGGTATAAGATTATTACAGGAAATGTTGAGTGTACATGTTTTGTTTTTCCCAATACTGTATGTAACAGGCATTATTGAATCGCTGTTCCTCTTTGCAGACCACACGTTTGAGCTTTTTGTAATTAAATGCAGGAAAAAATTGTACACATATGAAACACTATATCCCTGTATTTGATTACTTCTAGGGCAGTGTTACTATAATGCTCAAAATGTGATGTACTTACAGTTACACGGCTTTTTGTCCTGTCAAAGGCATAAGGGATTACTATGATGTTTGTTTGCATAATATGTAATCATACCGTTTTGTGACACTTTGTACATTGTTTTTAACGTTGATTTTCCCTTTGACACTACAGAAAATGGCGAAACGTATTGGTAATTGGCTCCTGTCACAGAACCAGCAAAACATAGAATTTTTTCACCTCCAGCTGACTGGAGCGGGCATCGCGGGAGTTTACACTTGCGGGCCAGGGTAATACTTGTTAAAGGTACCAATCTTCAAAGGTAAGCAACATTAACATAGATTGTCAAACGTTTTTCTGCCTCCTTCGATCCTGAAACTTGATCCTTCAGACAAAAAGAAAGAAAGAAAGAAAACGATTCACATCAACAAAATAGGATTATATCAGGAATCCAAATGTTGTCATAGTGATTGGTTGAAAAAGGAAGCACAATGCTGCAGGCAAACTGTATACTGTAAGAAGTATGTTAAGTGAACAAATACGATGTTGTCTTCAATTTCAATAAGAGATGTTTGATTGGATCGATTTGGTTTCGCAGTTATAAATATGATTTACAGTTCGTTGACAAGATGACCTACAAATATTACATCAACTTGTTAGGTGCAAGATAAATATAAATCTCACCATCAATGGTACATCGATTTGACACGCATTACATAATTACCTGGCCGATGCCGCACCAATTTTGCATTGACGTGATAGGTATGAGATTATTATCTGATTTATACCC
Organism: Hermodice carunculata; assembly: GCA_964020975.1. NCBI lineage: Eukaryota > Metazoa > Annelida > Polychaeta > Eunicida > Amphinomidae > Hermodice > Hermodice carunculata. The sequence goes on from OZ026626.1 coordinate 58,056,556, forward strand.
CCCAAATTTTATGGACTTGACTGGTATAAGATTATTACAAGAAATATCGAGTGTACATGTTTTGTTTTTCCCAATACTGTATGTAACAGGCATTATTGAATCGCTGTTCCTCTTTGCAGACCACACGTTTGAGCTTTTTGTAATTAAATGCAGGAAAAAATTGTACACATATGAAACACTATATCCCTGTATTTGATTTCTTCTAGGGCAGTGTTACTATAATGCTCAAAATGTGATGTACTTACAGTTACACGGCTTTTTGTCCTGTCAAAGGCATAAGGGATTACTATGATGTTTGTTTGCATAATATGTAATCATACCGTTTTGTGACACTTTGTACATTGTTTTTAACGTTGATTTTCCCTTTGACACTACAGAAAATGGCGAAACGTATTGGTAATTGGCTCCTGTCACAGAACCAGCAAAACATAGAATTTTTTCACCTCCAGCTGACTGGAGCGGGCATCGCGGGAGTTTACACTTGCGGGCCAGGGTAATACTTGTTAAAGGTACCAATCTTCAAAGGTAAGCAACATTAACATAGATTGTCAAACGTTTTTCTGCCTCCTTCGATCCTGAAACTTGATCCTTCAGACAAAAAGAAAGAAAGAAAACGATTCACATCAACAAAATAGGATTATATCAGGAATCCAAATGTTGTCATAGTGATTGGTTGAAAAAGGAAGCACAATGCTGCAGGCAAACTGTATACTGTAAGAAGTATGTTAAGGGAACAAATACGATGTTATCTTCAATTTCAATAAGAGATGTTTGATTGGATCGATTTGGTTTCGCAGTTATAAATATGATTTACAGTTCGTTGACAAGATGACCTACAAATATTACATCAACTTGTTAGGTGCAAGATAAATATAAATCTCACCATCAATGGTACATCGATTTGACACGCATTACATAATTACCTGGCCGATGCCGCACCAATTTTGCATTGACGTGATAGGTATGAGATTATTATCTGATTTATACCCCCCAAATTTTATGGACTTGACTGGTATAAGATTATTACAAGAAATATCGAGTGTACATGTTTTGTTTTTCCCAATACTGTATGTAACAGGCATTATTGAATCCCTGTTCCTCTTTGCAGACCACACGTTTGAGCTTTCTGTACTTAAGTGCAGGAAAAAATCGTACACATATGAAACACTATATCCCTGTATTTGATTACTTCTAAGGCAGTGTTACTATAGTGCTCAAAATGTGATGTATTTACAGTTACACGGTTTTTTGTCCTGTCACAGGCATTTTATACTAGACAGTTGTTTGTTTAATCCTGAAACGAAAAAAACTCCCTTTTTAACAAAAGCTAGGAAGCAAATGAGAAAAAAGTATTTTAAGGGGTGCATGTTCCATCACAATCAAAAATTCCAGTCCAGCAAAGGTACATACTCCTACCCATTTGGAGGGCTAGTGTATTAACACAATGTTTAATTGATAGAAGCGTGTACAAATTCTCATATCGCAAGACACATATGATATAAATTTTATTTCTACAAAAGCTTTTAATGTTTCATGAAAAATTCAGGCATGTAGCATGAGCTTCTTATGACAAAATATTGCATTATTATTTACTTGTCATACGTCATCAAGAAAGTGAATACAACTGTGAAACTAAGCGATTTCGTAAGTGCTTTTTTTCTCGTTGACTGGACGTTTAAAATGCAGTACTCTAACGTCAAATACGTCAAGTTGGGTCTACATCATCGATTCAGTTTTACATATGCCTTCTGAATCACGCATAATATCATTACATACTTCAACTTGATGGAAATTATTACTTCAGATTTTGTACCATTACCAAGTACATTTTAATTTTCTTACACGATCGCATTCTTTCTCGCATTACAGTGCGGAATCGGAAGTTGTTTCATGAGCAAGTTTACCCATTATCACAAATACAGCAGACGAATCTTGGGAGTGAGGAAAGATTACTTTCTTAAACTAAAGAAAAATGAGAAAGCATGATATTATCATTGGGCTTTCGTTCTGAGAGAGGGCTCTGTCCACAAGTAAGAGGGATCTTGTTTTTTTCTTGCATTTTTCTGAAAGAAATGATAGCTTCCAGATATCCAATGGAAATAAATGTCAACATGAGTTTTGGGTGCCATATAGATTTTAGATATCATCCTCATAAATGTCATGTTTACTGTAATGTTTCTGCGGATGTGCCTCGTGAGATTTGCACAGAAGTGTGAGGATTGCCATTCATAACGATGATCACCGCAATTATTTGGAATTCAGCTGTCATTTAACATCCCTGTCTGCAAAATTTGTATAACTGCTTCGTGCAGAGCTGTGTAAGACTGCAGCATTGGATTGCTTATTTGTTTGGTATTTTAGGTATTTTTCATTTCATTTGGAGCCTATTTGAAAAGATCCGCTAGGTGTCCTTGACCAGTCTTGCGTAATGCTTCAATAAAGCTTTCCAGATCATGAAGTGGCCTATTGATGAGGAATCCCAGAAGTTTTTCTGCCTTTTGTGCTCCTGGAACGTGATCCTTTAGATAAAACAAAATAAAGGATTTAGCTGATCAAAAAACCATTTAAAATCCATACATTGTCGTAGTAAATGGTCAAGAATGAAGCACATTGCCACAGGCAGGGGGTATACTGTGGAAGTACGTTCAGTGAACAAATACGATGTTCTCTCTTTTCCTTTTTATATTTTACCTGAAGCGTGTGATTAGATGGAATTTGTTTCTCTGTTATTAATAAGAATAACAGTTCGTAGACAATTGTGTTATTCATCAAGGCATAACGATTACGAACTAAAGCTTGATTTGTCGAACGATTTCATTTGGGCGATGGTAATAAAAATCGGCAGCAAAGTATCTGGCATTATTGTGTGACTTAATAGGTATGAGATCATCTTCTGACAGAGGCCTGTTGAATTTTACATAGGCTCGAGATGGGAAATATTATCTGACAGATGCGTACCAATGTTACATACGCTTGAGAGGAATGGTATTTATCTGATATATGAAATACAAATATTACATCAGCTTGACAGGAACAAGATTATTACGTCATAAATGCCCCATAAATATCTGTCGACTGTATTGCTTAAAATGTGATTACTCACGGTTAAACGGCTTTTTATGTGGTCGTCGACTACGTTGTGACTGATGAGATAATCATACAGTCCGTCTTCAGTGTTCAGTTCTCTGACCAACTGTGGTCGATGGTTTGACAACACACCTTTGTATCTTTCTTCTTTTGATCTGCCTTGAAAAGATACAAATATGTTCTTGCTTTAAGATCACACTGTAATGTGTTAGTAAATAATAACACCCTTTTCAGGTTTTCCAAACAGCACTACTAAACCACAAGCGCATGAAGCTGTATGTAACTCTCTGCAGCTTTCAGCGCCACTGCGTTTGCTGTGGACTATTATAACAAAAAGGTATAAAAGCGTTTTTTGTCGTACACATACATCCTGTTGTACCAAAAAAGTGAACATGTTTCCCAGAACTTTCTGTTTAATGAAATCACAAGCGGGCCTTTTATAGCCCTTCCCGCAACGCCATGTTAATTCGAAGTTCTGTTTTCCACAATGTAGTGTGCTAAATTAATTTTCATACCCTACACCTGACAATGCTTTGTACTCCCTGTAACTGGAGACCGAAGTCCCTTTGCGAACTTTCAGTGCTTCAATGGTTCTTGCCATCCTTTTATTTGGTACCCCCACATACAAGCATTATGAAACAGCATGTCGACAAGGATTAATCTGTTGTTTTTCCTTGTAAATGTGCTGCTTTTTTTCCGTTTTATACTCAGAGATCAAGAATAAGATAATCTAAGGCCCCACTTACACCCTTAGCGGACGAAGTTAGATTCTGAACATACGGTACGTTGAACTGTCATCCATTTTATTTTGGCAAAGCTAAATCTCCCTTCTATCAATTCCTTAACACAGTTATAGTTGTGCTTGTATGCATCATTGCAATAATAGTAGAAGTAGTAGTAGTAGTATTGGCAGCAGTAGTAATAATGATAATAATAATAATGATGATAATAATAATAATAATAATAATAATAATAATAACAAGAACAATAACCATAACAATAATAATAATAATAATAATAATAATAATAATAATAATAATAATAATAATAATAATAATAATAATAATAATAATTATGAAAAACGTTGAAAATGTTGGATTGTAAAAAACAAATCCGTAATAAATAAGAGCCATCAAAGCATTATACATTTTAATAGTAACTAGCTTTTGCTTGGTTTCAACTGCATAAGCAAAAAACCTGCATTGTTAGCTACATAGATAAGTATATTGATAGTATTCACTGTATGTTGAAAGTGCATAAAGATGGCAAACATAGAATAGCATGTGTTTAAATCATTGGTTGAAAGTACTTAAAATAGCAAATATAAAATACCGTGTATTTAAAACACTGGTTAAAGTACTTCAAAAAGAAAAAAAAAAACAATTCAAAATACCATGCATTTAAAACAATAATACAGACGTAAAAAGCTTTGTTGCGGAAGTATATATCACTGCCTATCCATCTGGAGTTAACAATGGTCAAAGAGTCATTTATAGGTAGTTATTGTTGTCTTACCTGATTCCATGCGTACATCAGAGGGTGGGTTTCCGCCAGGGCCTATTGTTAGCGCTGCGCCTGTCAAAATACATAAAACCTTATATTCTATATCGAACTAACGCTCTATACTTTAAAACCACTAATATACCCTTTTGGGGCCATCATATGCATCTAAAAAAATCTATCGAATTCTATATACATACAGACCCAGATATTACATATGAATATATATATATATATATATATATATATATATATATATATATATATATATATATATATATATATATATATATACATATACTGTAGTTTTAGAAATTTTCACGCGTGTTTAATTTCGCGCAAACTCATTTTTTCTGAAATTACAGAATTTTCGCGCAATCCAATGCCAAACAATGTAGTGAAATACAATGCAACTTATTTTCGCGCATTTTAATTTCGCGCTTTAAGTGGTAGCGCGAAAAGCGCAAAATTAAATCGAGCGCAAAAATTTCTAGAACTACAATATATATATATATATATATATATATATATATATATATATATATATATATATATATATATATATTGTCTAGAAAGAGAACAAAAATAAAGCTTTTATGTACCATATTTACGAGTTTTATATAGTTATCACGGGAAACACCCAATCATCGGATATTGAAAAAAAAAATCAAGAAAAATTCGGTCACAGGCAATGAACTTGAAAAAAGGGAAAAAAGAAACAGTGGACCAGGTTTGACTGGTGACTGCCTGCAATTATATTCTCCAAGGCTTCCATCAATGTTTGACCCAGTCTGTTTACCCTGTATACGTCTTTATTCACTTTCATGCTTCACATTATACATTATTCTGTGTTTCATCTCATAGTTTTTCATCTCTATCCCACCCCGACAATTTAGCTGAGTTACCATTTTTGTAGTCTCTTCACTTGAACATTAATTGTGTGTTGCTTTCAGACTGTGGGCAAATTTAAGGCACACTTCAACAGAGGCATACCCAGTTTCTAACTTTATAATGGTTAAGTTTCCAACATTGTGATTTATTATGTGAAAAGCCAAATGAATTCTCTCCAGGTAATGACTTCACTTGGTATCATCTTTCGAGATACGGCGATGGTATGGTTTGTGGTTGGCTTTACGTTTTGTGTGGAAGCTATACCAAGGCTCCTGATAGTAAGATGTACTTAACTGTACTCATTAGACAGAGAATGTCCATAAGCAAGTCCACATAGTGCAGCAGAAAGTCCTAGTAAGACCAAAAGAATTTTTTAAAAAGCAGATTCTGCTAAGGGAGTAGCCATAAAGCATGATACTCAATGTCAGACACTATGGCACTTGCTTTAGAGATCACCTCCAATTAGAGACCACTTATCTTTTTAAGATCACCAGTCCAGGGCATTAGTATGTATGCCCTTTATTTTATGTGGATTTGAAGACCATGTGCACTTGCAATATTAGACCACTAACTAATAAAAGTAGGTACAGTCTCAATATTATGAACTGCTACACACCAGTAAAAACTGGGACAGCAACAATGTTTTAATTAATCAGGTGATCCTGCTGTACATCAGCTTAAAGTTATTTTGCTTGTCGGGACAATTAATTCAGGAATGTAAGACTCTATCTATCTATCTATCTATCTATCTATCTATCTATCTATCTATCTATCTATCTATATATATATATATATATATATATATATATATATATATATATATATACCCATGTCATTACTCTGTGCAGCAATGGTCAAATCGCTGCATGAAACACATACCAGAGTTTGTCTCCAATTCTTGCAATTTGTTTCGAAGCTTGTTTGCCAAGGGCTTCTGTTCATCCTCGTCGAGTATTTTACAAAGTTCCACAAAGACATCATACTCTTCGCTGTCCTTATACTTGATTATTTGCAATAATGTCCGAGTTTTATGTTCAGAAAGTCCTTCCAACTGAAAGTTAATCAATCCCAATCATTGTTGTTGAAAGTGAATATTTACATACAGAAATTCCTGTATTTTTCAATTATCAATCCTCTTTTTTGATTGTCTGGCAAATAACTTACCAGTTTCTACATTTAAGTTTCCATATGTGGTTATAATGAATATTCCTCAAATTGGCCTTCTGTGGATTTGCTGGCAGGTCATGGTCAATCTGCCAAAAAGGCGGACAAGTCAAAATACACTTAAAACTGAGAGAACTGTGACATTTCTGCGCTTAGCTGACCTTGGGTGCACAGAGTGAGTAGTCCTGTGACTTTTCAAAAAATAAGTGACCTATGATCTTTCAAATCATATCAAGGTCACTTTTCTGTGAGACCATCATTACTTATAGTTTATAAAGTTGTCAATGACTCACAGTCTTGGAGCTGTATTTGCGAGATGAAAAACAAGAACCACTACCAGGATATAAGCCAATAAATCAGTTTCACCTTCATGATCACTTAATGTCAAAATTAACAACACCAATTTGGAACCTCAAAGGTACTTTCTTGTTGGTGTTTAATAGTAGCCATGGGTCTAGGATCCACCATTCTGGAAGTATAAGCCAATTTGTCAGTTGACCTTTCTAGGTGACTGAAGGTCAAGGTTATCAACAGCAAAACAAACCTCACAAGTACTTTTCAATTAGCGTTTGATAGTTACCAATGGTCAAAGATCTACCATTACTAGCATATCAGCGAAAATATCACATTTGTATATCTGTCTGTAAAGTAACACTGTTAACATGTTCATGTACCTGACCAGTAATTATTGTCTTCACAAATTTGTTTTCAAATATTAAGATATGCTGGCAGCACTATGCAGCGGAGGCATTTTTTGCAGATTAAACCCAGGTATATATTCCTACAAGGTGTAGAGAAAGTCTAACGTTCGCCACAACAAAATTAATGAAAAAGGAGTCCTGATGTAGCTCTGCATGTTGTACAACTTAAAGTCTAGGGGTCTCCATAAGTGTGTCTGTATAAATTACGGCAATAGGCTACGCGTTATTGACGAGGAAGACGTTACTACCATTTTGCAAAGAAAAAAAAAGAAGAAAAAAAGAAAAGAAAAAATAAATAAATAAATAATAATAATAATAATAATCATAATAATAATAATAATAATAATAATAATAATAATAATAATAATAATAATAATAATAATAATAATTACTGGAGCATGACCATTTTACATACTTGTTATGTACACAGTCTACAAACCCATATCCAAGATAGACCCCACTAAGTTTCAAGTGGATCTGCAAAGGGCCTTGGGAAGAAGTTAAAATTGTGGACAGACAAACACATTACAGATGTAGACCCATTTTATTAACTCGGCTGTACTGACACATCAGCATAGCTTATAATGGCATCAACCTGGCAAAATGTCACATCGAGCGGCCGATATAAATAATATTTGGGATCATTTCAATATCATTATAAGACGAATGAACATGGTGTCGATAAGAGTGACTGTACTGAATACATCCAGTGTTAAAATCTTAAGCATGTCTTTGAGAAAAAACGTTTATGGCCCAAATAATTGTCACGTCATACAAGATTTCATGAATAAAGTCTTATCTTACTCATGATTACATTCATTAGCAACCTTGCTATGTACTCTGAAAACTAACGTTTTTCACCTTAAACAACTTACATGTACATGTATTATTGTTTCCATTTACCATGCACATTATGCATGATATGATATTTCAAGCTAGTGACTATACACCAAATCAAATTACTGAAGTTCTAGAAAATTTTGCGCTGGATTGAATTTTGCGCTTTTCGCGCTACCACCCAAAGCGCGAAATTAAAATGCGCGAAAGTAAGTTGCATTGTATTTCACAACATTGTATGGCTTTAGATTGCGCGATCTTAAATTGCACGAAAATTCTGTAATAATTTAAGAAAATTGAGTTTGCGCGAACATAACAAGCGCCACAATTTCTAAAACTACAGTACTTGAAACATTACGCCTGCAAAGGCTTGCCTTTAATTCAGAGTTATTTATGTTTAAAAATTCCATGTTTAATAACCAAATTCTGTTCAGTGATAGTAATTTGATTTCAACATGATATTTGTATACCTCGATTTTTTTTCGCTCCATGTCTGTAATAATACCTTTTCCAAATAACTCGGTTAGCAAATAGTTCTCAAATGACAAGCATTGCTCTAATTCTTTTCCAAGGACGCGGAAAACCTTGCGCTGTATCTCTTTCATGGCTATCGTGACAGGTCAATGCACGTCTACTGTACAAACTGAAACAAAAACAATATGTACATACTCTACAACAACAAACATAAACAACAACTACAACCATGTGTAAGTGGAGACAACGCTCAAAATATCTCTCTATCCTATCACAGTAGAACGTCCAATTAAGAACACATCTGATGAGGTCAATTATGCAGAACGACCGACAGGTTACACTTGTTTTGTTTTGTTTTTGTTTGTTTTTTGTTTTTTTTTGCGGGGGGGGGGGGGCTTATCGTTTAAATTAATTCCTCATAGCTCCGCTATTAAGATCATATTTTTACTTCTAGCTGTTTGGGGGACATCAAGTCAGTATTATGTATTCCCACCTAGACTGAAGACAGTACAGCATTTGGTTTGGCACAAAAAAACGGCCATTACTAGTAACACATAAAAATCATAATTTCAACAAGAGGGCTGTGTGAGCAGCCTGTGCTCCGCTGCACTACAAATTCGTAACAATAGTGGCCCTGTGACCATTGGATAGGCTTAAGTTCAGCCATGTGCTCTGTATGTCTAACCTTCCTAGCAGAACAGTAATGTTGTCATAGATCAAATACATGCAGTGCTGAAATTTCAATACTTCATGTTAGCGTCCCTATGACCCTGGGAATGAGGTCAAGGTCACACAAATACAGTTTAGATATGTTGCTATCAGAGGACCACTGCCACGTGAAACAGCATAGTCTTGGCTCAGGTAGTGCTCAAGTTGCCATGTGACCTTGTAAATGAGGTTAAGGGCGCCCAAGTACCATGTAAGTCTCTCCCTTCTGCCCACAATTACCTCTATGCAGCTTCAAAGTCTTGTTTTTTGCAGAAATTACTCTTTTTTTTCAGATTTTACCAAAAAGAGAATAAAAATGGCCGGAGCATGACCATTTGAACGAGTTCAATAGAAACTAAAGTAAGGAACATCCTCAATCAGTTTGAAGTGAATCCAGCTGGTGGTTTTTAAAAAGTTTCAGAAAAAATCTGAGTCACATTTTTAAACTATTATACTCCCCCCCCCATGGGTCTATTTTAGCCCTAGCTGGGTCTAAAAATGGATATGGATATATCGCCCCACCTGGGTCTAGATAACTTCACAGGTAAAAGCACAAAACTGGTTAAACCTGAAAAATGTTTAAGTTGACACATTGATAACAATCATGAAAAAGTGATAAATTTAAGCAAATTAAAAATAGCCTCACTGAAGAGCTCCAAATTGGTTTCACTGATGACAGCTAGGATGAGCGCAGTGTCCGGTTTATCTGGCCACGTGGGTTTGTTGATAAATGATCTCGCTATCTTGGACTTACAGGGTCAGTGCACTTTGACCTAGGGATCAACAATCTGAGGGACCATGTGTACTACTGGTGGGGTAATATATTGACGGAAGGTTGATTTCTGTAAAATTTATACTAGGCAAGGAATTATACACGGCTTGTTACAAATATTATGTAAATGTATTTGTTGAGGTCCATCTAATTATTTGCGTTTTTTCCACGGATTGATGAATCCATTGAGGTTAGTCTACTCCTGTGCAAGTGTTATATATATATATATAATATATATATATATATATATATATATATATATATATATATATATATATATGTGTGTGTGTGTATGTGTGTGTTTACTTATATTTATCTTTATATATATATAAATATATATATATATATGTATATATATATATATATATATATATATATATATATATATATATATATATATATATATATATATATATATATATATATATATATATATATATATATATATATCAGACCTCAATCTGTCATTTCGCGTACGTGAATATGGGGCCCGAATAGTCATACAGGCAGGCCAGGCGGAAACGGCACTGACCCATATGAAAATTTAAAACGAGGACACAGGCAGTCGCTTTACATTATTGTGATTTTATGTGACATGAGTGCACGGCGAGTTCTGGGGAAGACAAAGCGAAAGTAAGATGCATATGTAAATATATCATTAACATCAGAACTTTTACTTATCTTACTGCCAATTAGGGATTGCTTTATTAATCCATAACATCATAGTCAGATTCTTTCACTGCGGTAGCTTAAAATCGTTCATTTATCTTATTATTTTTCTCTATCGTCACAGAATTGTCCGCGGCGAGCATCAAAATGAAAATAAATAGTTATACAGGGAGACATTTTGCAATTTTTATGATTCAGCTTCCATGGTTTTAACAAATACAACAAAGTGACAATACGGTAACTGAAAAGAAACGTACCTTAAAATGTGAAGCTCCAACTCTGACAGCAACACGACTTTAATGTCAAGAAAAAAAAATGTTGTTACTGCATGGTCGTGTTACCTCTGTCAATTGTAAGATGGCGGATAATAAGCTTACTGACCCTCTGAGGGGGCGCCGGAAAGGATCAATATTTACATGTTCCGGGACATGTAACACTCCAAGACCGCAAAAAACACTTGGGCAATTAACCACAGAAGAGCTGTTACCACATCGGCCTGGTTTCAATGGCTTTCTCGCAAACATTATCAAGCGAATCCTGTTAGGCTAAATGAATAAAATAAATAAAGAAAGAAACTAATTAATTAATTAATTTTTCAGTGCTTTCGTGTTACACGTTTCAAACGTGTGCAGTGACAGGAGCGGAACTCTGCAACACATTGATGGCATGGATGTGTTGAAGCACATAAGGCGGCTTGGAATACATGAATGATTGACACATAAACACTATATCATTTCTCAATAGATAATATTTAGTTCATTAGAATACACTGCTTAAACGGGGTAGACTATTTGCCACCGTAGCCTCCATGTGGTATGGTTGCCACGGCACAGGAAAATCTCCGTATCACAGTTGTAAACATGGGCTGACGAATTTATCCTGTGACTGTTTCTTTCAAAAGCGATGTTCCCCGTGGTAAGGGTACTGCGTTACGCCATTCACTTAATACAGCTTTCTTTCTGCCAGGTTGTCATCATCCAAAGGTCAGCGCGTGCATGTATCAGTGGTACAAGGGATTATAGCGTGCAAATTAACCAGTTACTGAAGTCCATTTTTAACGATCACAGGGTAAACAAATGTACGGAGAAGTTAGAGAAGAAAAGCCCTTTAAAGTTTCCCATATCATCCGATGACTAGAATTTCATCCTCTTTGAAATATATTTGGCGCGCCTACAAAGATTTAAAAATTAGCTACAATATTGAAATTTAAATGAAATAACAACAGGAGACCCAATGTCGATGGAGAGATTGGTTCATTTTCCCAGTTTGAAGTTTTCTCTTACAAATGCATGGCCACAAATAAATGAGAGCAACTTTGCGGTTTCTAATTTTCCGGTTTCATTGTCCATTTAACATGAGGTGTAAAAACAGTAACACCAAGTACTGTGCAAAACAGGTTTCTCTTCCATACTTAACCACGTGTAATCGTGTGTGGTTATTTGCATATGTGATTAACTACTTTCGACCCTAAATTGAATGGAAGTTTTAATATTCACCTTTCAGACTTTCTAGCCTCGCATGTAACTGCTGAATGTTACAAAATCACCCAATTCGTCTGTTCAACACCAGGCTTTCCTGAGTGCTTGGGCAGAAATTGACAGTATTTACTAACCGGTGCGGAACCAGGATTTTTCGAAGGGGAGAGCTGTACTGAGAATTGAGGCGGGGGTCGGGGGTCGGCCAAGGCCCTTGGTGGTTGCAAGACAGAGCTCCGGCTTGGGTTGGGGGGGGGGGGCAGAGCCCCTCGAAGCTTCAGGTTTTTATGTAGTTTGAAGGGCACAGCAAGCTTTTCTCTGTTGCTAACAGAGTCGGTTTACTTTCATTTTGGACTCCGATATGATTGTCCCTTAATACAACTTTTATGACCAAATCTGTTGGTCTTATTTAGAGACTTCCGCCTGGTTTTGAATTGGCCTGCGCATTCGTGGTTTTGCCAAAACAGGCCACTGTTTGTTGTCATATCATCAATTTAATATCCGAGTTAACGGATTTTAACAAGTACCATGGACTTCCTTTATATGTGTTTGTTTAGGAATTATAACGATTCCAACTTAAGGTCGACGTCCTTAAAAGTTGGGATACCTTCAGATTTGTCAAGCCCTCTTTTGAGAATTATCTCTGGCACTTTTTAAGGTCCTATGAGTCTATACATTAATTATGCGAAAAATTTAGAATTGTACACTACCCACATAGCGACCCATATATAATTAGCTAGGAAGGTGTGCATGTGCATATACCAAAATTGAAGACCCACAAAAAGATATCGAAAACACACGATTTAAGTAAATTTATAAAGGAGTACATCGAACTTGCGTGAATAATGAGTACTAGACGCCCATATCCGGCTTAATAATTACAATGCTACCAAATTGGATGATATGGAAATGTGTAATGCATTTCAGAGCTTCAGAAGTTTGGAGTTGTGGGTAATGGCACCAAACAGTTTCAATGCTTAAGTTGAAAACTCTTCCGCCAATCGTAACCATAAATAAGCATAACAGGTTGATCTGCCAATCATAGCTAACTATGTAGATATGGGTTCAACTTTTAGATACGACTCCTATGATGTCCTCCTTGAAAAAATCATTTCCTTCTATGAATACAACCCAATTTACATTACAATAACATTTGCAGTAATATAAAAGTACACATTGACCTGTGAGACTTACACTAAGATTATATCCGACTGCTATCATGCAAGCCACCCTACAGTTTTCACAGTGTTGAATCAGTAACAGGTAGCATTTGAAGAATACATTTATAACAGCTCACATGTGTTTAAATTACAGTTACAATATTTTCAAACTAGGGCACTTAAAAGGGTATAAAAAGATAATAACAAACAGATCAACGACCAGTATCGCAAACATAACAATTCTGTACGCAACATGCTGTTTCATACTTGTCCATGGTATATCTTTTCACATAGACTGTAAAACCTTGGATGCCATGTGTGTTTACTTTGCCTTTTATCAATGCTTGTATGTCGTTCAAAATATGCCACAGTTGATGCCTAATGCAATCTTGTATAAAGGTACGAAAAGTGCATTTTTTTTTTTTTAAGTTGTGTCTATTTCTTGTTTTATTGTCATGTATGATGGGGGTTAAGAATATGGGCATGTTTTGGAAATATGCAGGCAATATGTCATTTACAGGTCTGTAATAAAAGTTTAGAAGCTGCTTTATATATACAAATATATATATATATATATATATATATATATATATATATATATATATATATATATATATATATATATACATCAGTTTTAGTAACTTCTAGTGTTTAAATATAGGTTTGGTATATGCATTGAAGTTTTTATTGCTTATTATATGAATTGAACGTTTTTGGATAGTAAAAGGACTTTCTGATATATGTCCCCGTGCAATAAGGCAGTAGTTAAAATGTGATCAAAGTAATGTATCATATAGAATTAAATGATTCCCATTGAAAAGGAAAATTTTAAGTTTAATTTAAAATAACTGGTCTCTGCGATGCTTTGACACATATCTTCTGTAAATGGTTATCGCAGCTCATATGTTTGTCTAAAGTTAGACTCAAGAACTTAAATTCATACACGAAGTCAGTTTTTACTGTATCAGTTTCAAGAGTCGGAATTGCTACTTTTTTAAAGACTTGCAAAATAACATGAATTTTTTTTTTTACTTTCAATGATAACTTATTTACCTTTAGCCATGCACATACTTCATGTAACTTTGCATTTATAACTTGGCAAATGTTGTTATTTGGATCTTGACTTTTATAAATTTTTTATATTTTTATATTTTAAATATATTCGAAGAAGATTTGATAATATTAATGTAGATCAAAAGCAAAAGCGGGCCTAGAATAGGTCCTTCAGGTTCAACTGTCGTTACGTCTGCCAATGGAGACGTAACATCATCTATGATGACATACTGTTTTTCTACTCTTCACATAACTTTTAAACAATGTTAAACTATTGTCTTTTGTACCATAGTAGTGTTATTTACTAAGATTTTTTATATAGAGTGTCAAACGCTATAGATAAGTCCATAAAGATATTTACAGGTACATCTCCTTTATCCATTTCAAAATTTTGTCAATTAATTCGTTTGAAGCTAGTTCAGTTGAGTGGCATTTTCTAAAGCCCTACCGACTTGCATAATAAAATTTTAGTATTGAAGTACTCATGAGTTTGATCAAGTGTAATTCGCTCAAATACCTTTGATAGAGCCGGAAGAATAGAAATGGGCCTGTAATTATCAAAATTTGTGGAATTATTATTATCATTATCATGTCACCTGTAACACATTTGAAGTAGAGTGTATGTTTAGTTGGTTTAGTCAAGTAATCAACGAAGTTTTTGTTATTTGGTACATTTATTTCTGCAGATAATTTGGGCCCTATATTTAAAAAGTACCTATTAAAATTATTTGCAATTTCCTGCTTATCAGTAATGATAGGGCTATCTATGTTGAAAGCAATGGGAAAACTTCATTTCTTTTTTAGTTTGCTTAAAATGTCGTTTATTGTGGACCGAGTATTTTCATGTCATGCTTGTATTTTGTCAAAACATCTTTCACGGTGAAGTTTCTTTGATCAGTTTGCACTACTTTGTACTATTTAATTATAGGTCTGCAGGTTTATTTTACGAATATCATACTCGTTACTGCCGCGTTGGATTCTCTTTAAACTTTTGCACATATTGTTCCTTTTTTATTTGACATAATAATACCTTGGGTCATCCAAGGTTACTTTTCATGGTTGTATTTGTCCTATTTAACTTTTTTAACTGGTAGGTGCTTGTCTAAAGCCTTACATATAGTAGTATGGATTATTTCATGTGTCTCATTTAGATCTTTTGACTCTCTATTTATCCGATCATATAATTTGCTTCTGCGATTTCTGTTAGGAAATTTTCCAAATATTTTTTGTGTCTAGGTCGAGACTGCTCATATCCAGGTACCTCATCAAACTTATTTTGCAGAATGTCAAGGCATATAAAATACGGAAAGTGATCGGAGATTCTAGAGCCAATAATTCCAGAACTTGAAATGTTTAAGCTTGTATCTGATAATGGTTACAAAATGTTATCGATTATTGTTCCTCATCGCTCAGATAAACTTGTAGGAACTGTAATTTGTCGGAAAATCCAAGAGAAGTGATTGTGTCAAAGGAAGTGGCAAAATTTGCCTTTTCTGGTATTTTTAACAAATCAATATTAAAATCTCCTCGTATAACGATCTAGTGATATAGTTGCTGCAAAATGCTTAAAAGAACAGTTATTTAATCATTAAATCATCTATAATTTTCGACCGAGTCCCTTAGGGGTCTATAGATACTACCCAGTATTACCTTTTTAGCTGATAATTTGTATGTTACCTCTATAAACTGCCCTTCCCATACATCTGAGTTTTTACTTAAATTTAAGACTTTGGTATCATACATATCTTTAACATAGACAGCAGGTCCTCGTCGTATAGAACAATTTCTACCATGTGACATTAAGGTATAATTATCAATTTCTAAGAGCATGAAGTCACTATTCGCGGATAACCATCCCAGCAAGCAATGAATGTCAGCCCAATATAGGCCCAATGTTGGCCTAACTCTTATTGCTAGCTGGGATGTCTCTTGTAGGCACACAGCCCCCCCCCCAGGGGGGGGGGGTAACCCTGTGCACTCAAATTATGAAGAAAAAATCATAAGTTCATCTATTTTGGCATGGATAGATTCACATACACACTTATAAAAGTAAATTGATTTTTTTGTTTGGGGGTTTCGCCTCTGTTGAGCTCGTATCATTGTCATCAGGTTGTTTCCACAGAACTGTTTGGAGGGAGTTTGCGTCTACACCTCCAATATAATCAAATATATTCTCTTTCATTTTATATTTTTTTTTATTTTATGGAGGTTGCACCTATGGCTGAAACATTTCGACTTCTGGCAGAGTATGAAAACAATGTGCGATATGCTACCTGCATGTTCACCTGGGCCTAGTGGGTTACGCCTTCGTAAAAACTTTCTAAGCCTAGGATTGCAAAATTTCACTTTTCGTGCCTATAAACACACAGGTTCAAGCAAACCTGTTCCCATGATATTTGTACATCGATTAATGTATAGTTAATTGGATACAAAATAGAAAAGTAGTGAGCATTGTACGATTTCGTCTGCCTTCAGGTCAGATTCAAAGTAAAATCCGGAACTTTGTGCGGTCAAAGGTCACGTCAAAACAAATGCGTTCTCATGATGCATTTCTTTGTTTACATTGTTCTCGTGTGTTCTTCCTGATTTGTCCGTAAAAAAACAGTTACTTTGTTTATATCCCATTCAGATCAAAGTCTTTCAGTGTTAAATTATAGACCCAGACAGGAGAAGGTTTGGCCTAACACTTCACGGGTATTTTTTTTTTTTTTTTTTTTTTTTTGTTTTTTGTTTTATTTTTTTTTTGTTTTTTGTTTTTTTGTTCTTTTTTGGTTTTTTTCTTTGTTTGTTTTTTTTTTTGTTTTTTCGTTTTTCCTTTGTTTTGTTTTGTTTCGTTTTTTTTGTTTCGTTTTTTTTTGTTTCGTTTTTTTTTCTGCTTTTTTCTGTTTTTTTTTTTTGTCTTTTGCGTTACTCCACTTTCCATCCACTCCTTTGACTTTGATATCTGGCTTCACTGACCCTGCGATGTGTGCCGTCTTTCCTTCTGCTTTTAGGCAGCATAGTTTGGGCTTAAGCTGTCCGATATATAAACTAACTATCCTTTGTAGGGGCTTCCTTTGAGTGCTTTTCGCGCTATGCTTAACAATTCTTTTGCCGCAATCGCTTTTCCAAATTTTACCAGCATAGGCCTTATTTTACTAGCACTTTTAAATCCCAGTCTGAAAACGTTTATACCTCCTGAGGCTTGGGGTTGTTTCATATGAGAAATTATAAAGTTTCTCACAAGTTTTCTTGCTAGCTATAATGCGGTTTATGTAATATTTGCATTTTCTATACCAAGTTTCGTCAAAAATTCAGTTTGCCTATTTACTGACATAAGATTTAGGATTATGATGATTAAAATATATTTGTGCTGTATTTCTTCCATATATGAAGAGGCTCTCCATAAAACAGATGAATATCCAAATTAGTAATTTGTAGACCACAACTACCCATAAATAAATGTATAGCTTTATAAAATAAATAAGATAATAATAAATTATCACCTGTATTTCATTTTTTAAAAATAATTATAAAGATATCAACATTGCCTTTGTTGTTAAAAGACTAACAGAATTCAGTCTTCGTCAGCTTCTGTTGTATTAAGCCAGCATAAATTTACACCAGAATACTTTTAAAGTTATCAAATGCACGGAGTAGTGTTTTCGCTGGTTCTGAAATTGGAATGAAATAAGTAATTTCATTTGCCAGTTGGCATTTGTTTGTTGTAATTACGTTTTACCGTCAGGTAGTTCCCTCCATTTTTGATACTTGTAGCATGCGCTTGGTCACAAAAATGGCCAATATCGCATTTAGATGCACCACCCATGTCCACCACCACCACCACCCCTCCGACCTACGGGTGGGGGCGGGGGAAAATTTTGTCAATGGGGACACAAATTCCTTGGTGATGATATTTTTATTTTCTCTTGGTAAGTTGTTAGTTTTGTTAATGCATTTGGCATTATTTGAGCTGCAATGGAAGTCATGTTACATTTGTTGTCTGACACAAACGATGTTAAATCAAGAAGTGAATCTCGACCTAATTTACTTAATGTTATCTGTATTAAAATATTCCTGCGTTTCGAGAGTATAGCAGGAATCATTTTTCTGTGGCGTTACGCAAGAAAAGTAGCGTGTGTAAAACAGGTATTGTGTTTCTTGCGACCACGGTTGTGTAAGACGCGTGGCGGGGGTATAAATGTAGAAGTGTCATGCTGTGATTTTCATTCTAAGCTCGGACACAGCATTCATGCTTCGGTTTTCTTTATGCGGGCAGCGAGATCGTCGACCTATGCAGCTGTTTTTGTTAGTTTTCCTTGTGGCGACCTGTGTTTTCCGCTTGGCCATGGAGGAGGCGGTTTCAAACCAGAAAGTTGAACAGGTTGTTCATAATTCGCAGTCTAATATTCTTACAGCGTTGGAAAAGCTTATGACGGCCAAGTTACAAGACTTCGAGGTGAATTTCACTAAACGTCATAAGCACTGGTCTGAAGCCCATTTTTCAAAGCTAGAGAACCTGACTACAGGCGCATACACTATCAAGCGCAAGGGAAACGAGGAGCAGTACAAGCATGGTTCTAAAGTTGCCGAGAAGTTGCAAGAGGCTTCCAGTTTACTCGCAGAGGATTCTCCGGTTTTTATACCTGCGGCACAAGAAAAAATTGCGGAGGGTATGTCTCTCATTTCTCACAGACAAAAATTGATCAAGCTGGCGGATTCTTCGAAACATGGTTGGAGATTTGTTCAGCAATATGAGGCTAATGAGTGATGACGAGAAACGTATCTACAAAGCAGAGTTTCGCTGTGATAAACAGATCAGGGAGGAGCGAGCGGAGCGTGCAAGGAGATCCCGTATGTCGAGGCGTTGGTCATCTTTTGTTGCAGGCAAATCTCAGACCGTTTCCCAGGCAGGTCAAGCCATTCCCGCTGTTAACGTTACACGGAATCCTTCCATGGAACCGGGTAAAAGACCGGGGGTCTGTTTTGGCTGTGGAGTGCCAGGTCACTGGAGGAAAGACGGTTTATGTGACACATCTTATGAGAAGATAAGTAGATTTTCTACTTTTCAAAAGTCAAAATCAAATCGGTTTATTTCTAAGGAGTTTGTTTTTGGTCAAAACTTGCAAAATAATTTTTCAAAGGAACCGGTTGTTAGTCCGGTGGGTAGGCTGAGACAAAATTTGCAGGCTTGGGAGAATATAGAAACTCATCCATACGTTTTGCAAGTAATACGCGAAGGATACAAGATTCCTTTTTATGAATTACCTTCGCCTGTAATATTAAAAAATAATAGGTCCGCTACTCAAAATCCAGAGGTGGTGTCGTTGGAAATCAGAAAATTGATTGAGAAGAGTTGTGTATCGGAAGTATCGCACGTGCCAAAGGTGGTTAACCCGCTTACTGTAGCTTTTAAGAAGTCCGGTAAAGCGCGTTTGGTTCTCGATTGTCGTCATTTAAATCAAAATTTATTCAATTTCAAATTCAGAATGGAAGATGTCTCCGTAGCCAGAAACATGTTTAAACAGGGTGATTGGGCAATTTCTTATGATTTGAAAAGCGCATATCATCTTATTGAGATTTTCTCTGACCATAGACAGTATTTGGGATTTTCTTGGTTTTTCGAAGGAAGACAAAGATATTTTGTTTTTAATGTTCTTCCATTTGGCCTAAGTACGGCAGGATTTATTTTTACCATGCGCCCTGTGGTAAGTCATTGGCGACAACAGGGTTTCAATGTTATAATATTTTTAGATGATGGGCTTGCTGGAGCAGAGACTTTTAGTGGTGCACAAAAGGTGAGTGATATCATTCGGCAAGATTTGCAGAACTTCGGTTTTTTAAAGGCCGAGGAAAAATGCAATTGGAACCCCACCCAGATGGTTACGTGGCTGGGTTGTGACTGGGATTTCGAAACGGGTAAGATCAGCATTACGCAAGAGCGAGTCGATAGGCTAATTTTAACTATCGATCAAGCATTGGAGCGTATAGGTCAAGGTAAGATTTTCTTGAGCGCTAGGGCGTTGGCTTCTATCGCCGGTAAAATAATATCAATGCACGGCCATGGGCCCGACAGTCAGGTTACGCACCAGAGCCATGTTTCATTGCTTAAACTCCAAGGCGAGTTGGAATGACATTGTACAGATCAACAGCGATGTTGTGGGAGAGTTTTCTTTTTGGAAAGAAAAAGTTAATAGTTTGAATACGCAGAAATTTCATTTTGTTGCTGCTCCAAATGCAGATTTAATAGTTTGCAGCGATGCTTCCCAGTTTCGTTATGGGGGCTTTATTTATGATAAAACCGGTTTAGAAGTGCTGGAAGCTTGGTTGCCTGAAGAGGCGAAGGAAAGCTCCACCTGGCGGGAGTTGATGGCCGTTAGCAGAGTTTTTAAATCGGTCAAATCAAGTCTGGAAGGACAAGCCATCGAGTGGCGCACAGATAACAAAAATGTCAAACGTATTATGGAAGTCGGTAGTAGGAAACCGGTTTTGCATCGTACAGCGGTTGCTATCAGACAGAGCTGTTGTGAGAAAAATACAGCCGTTTCTTTCAAGTGGATTCCTAGAAATCAAAACGTTCATGCTGATTTTTTAAGCAAATGTAGTGATAGTGACGATTGGTTGATAAGACAAGAGATATTTTTGGTTTTAGATAAAATGTGGGGACCACATTCAGTGGATCGTTTTGCGACAGATTATAATAAACAGTGCTTTCGTTTTAACTCACGTTGGTGGTGTCCGGGGACCGAAGCTGTAGATGCTTTCGAAGTATTTTGGGCACACGATAATAACTGGTTGGTTCCCCCTCCCCGGTTGATTTGTCGAGTGTTATGCAAATTGAAAAATGAGAAAGCCAAAGCAACTTTGATAGTACCTAATTGGTGTTCGGCTCCTTTTTGGCCTTTATTGTTTAACGGTACATTTGTGAAAAAACAAGTAGATCTGGGGCTCAATTGTACTGAGAGAGGGAAAGGAAAAAATGCTATTTTTGGAAAAAAGCTTAAATTTTCCATGATAGCTGTAAGGTTGGACTTTACTTCTTAAGGTGTCATGTATTTATTGATTCAATGTTTTTTCTAACAGGTTTAAACTTGCGGCAACATGTGAATCGGTTGGTTTCTTCCGCTGGCGTGGACCTGAGCAAAGACTGTGACCGGAAGTTAAGTGACAATCTGGCAAGTTATTTGTTAAAATCAAGAAGTGACAGTACAAGTAAAAAGTATTTTAATTATTTTTTGAAATGGCAGAATTTTATTCTGCCTAGGGGACATTCATGTTTGCCAGCGAATCCCGTTCATATCGCTTTATTTTTCAGGCACATGTTGGACAGCAGTTATTCTTTTAGTATTTTATCTAGCACGCGATACGCTATCAAATGGTTTCATGAGATCAGCGGTTTCGACGATTCTACAAATAACGGGTGTGTTACAAATTTAGTTGAGACTGCAAAACGCCATGTTTCTAAGAAACGTATCAAGAAGGACCCTATATCAGCAGATGATTTGCTGACATTGTGTGATTTTTATAAGAGCTCAACAGAGGGACAACTTCAGCATGTCCTTATAATATGTTAAAGAAGTATTTTCAGGTTGCTGGTTTGGACAATCGTTCTTCAGATTTTTTAGTCAAGCCAGCCTTCAAGTCTGGTTCCAAATGTAAACTCGTATATAAAAACAAGCGTTTGAGTTATACTAGAGCTCGTGAGTGTATTTTGAAGCGTTTGCAGCCAGTAGTAGGGCATTTAAATATTGGGTTACATTCGCTCAGGTCGGGCGGGGCAACTACGGCCGCTAATGCATTTGTGAATGACCGTTGCTGGAAGCGCCACGGTCGTTGGAAGACGGATTCTGCTAAGGATGGATATGTTTCAGATTCTGTAGCCCGACGTCTTTCTGTTACTCAACAGTTGGGTTTATAAGTTTTTATAGTTTTCAAGTGTTATATATATATATATATATATATATATATATATATATATATATATATATATATATATATATATATATATATATATATATATATATATATATATATATATATTGGGCAGACATTAGCCCAAACTTTTCGACTGTTCTAGTCAGGACGTCTGCGGCTTACTGCTATGATTTTGTTTGTTGGTTTTTGGTGTCGTTAAGCACAGAATAAAATATTCCTGCGTTTCGAGAGTATAGCAGGAATCATTTTTCTGTGGCGTTACGCAAGAAAAGTATCGTGTGTAAAACAGGTATTGTGTTTCTTGCGACCACGGTTGTGTAAGACACGTGGCGGGGGTATAAATGTAGAAGTGTCATGCTGTGATTTTCATTCTAAGCTCGGACACAGCATTCATGCTTCGGTTTTCTTTTAAAAACGAAAGAAAGAGTGGAGTTAGTCACTCTTTCCCTGAAGTCAATTCCGCATTGCTACTAACACAGGTTTCCAGAGTTTTTTATGGTACTTCCATGGTTTTTTATCTCTGGTTTTTCCTGGGCGGCGGTATTGAGCTGATGATGGGAAGTGAAAATTGTTCGCCTTTGAGGTTTAAGAAAGACGATATCTTTTGAACATATGTTTCCGCTATGGCCGTAATATTTTTGAGTCTGGTTTTCCATATTTTGTCATTTCAAAAATTTGTATAGGGATGACATCAGTTTTTCTGCAGCTAGTAAATCGTACACCTGGTTTACTTTTGTAAAGGTCGACATTTGTATTTTGAGTGCTGTTATCGCATACCATGTCTAGTTGACGTTTTATTTTCTGTAATAAAACTCAGCTGCCTGCGTCTGGTCAGGACGTCCGCGGCTTACTGCTATGATTTTGTTTGTTGGTTTTTGGTGTAGTTAAGCACAGAATTGTTGTTGCTGACCCGACCCAGGTCAAATTGGCTACCCTGAAGCTAGCACTCAATTTTGCCACGCAATTAAAGCTGGCCGGCGTTCAGCCATCCAGCGATAACAATTCAAAATATGACATTCGGGTGTAAAAACGGAACGCCACAGTCATTGTTCACCTCAGATCTGACCAAGAAGCAATACCAAAACTTGCATGGATCATAATGTTGGGAAGGTACAAGTTGGGTACGCGGAAAGATTATTGGACTATTATGTAGAAACTTTTATGATGGAAAGGCTTATTTTTCTCAACATTCAAAATGAAAATCTAGCTATATTGCGGATATGCCCACAAGCACTGCTGATCTCAGCCACGGGGCTCGTCTGTCAGTCCCTGTGCTGATGAAAAGGCAAAGACAAGAAAATTTTTGTACGGCTAAAATAAAAACATGTACTCTGTGAAGTTAGCCGTCATTGGTACAGTCTTCATATTTCAATAGGTTAATTTCATGAAACGTTTAAGAATATTTTCAAGCAATAATCATGCTCAGCCGGGTCATGGACCTATTAACAAGAAGGCACCTGAACTCACAGATTTCCCCCTATCGCATAATTAAAATGCAATTAATGCACAGCGATAAGTCTTTGTTCTTCAATTGAGCCGCGTAATACACACATCCGCCCCGCTTCCTCTGTGACGTCTTATGTTCGCCGCCGCACATCGTGGCAGATTGACCTGGCCGCCCTGGTGTCAAAGCTGCACCCCATACATGTCATCACTGGACCATGGCTAGGTAGGGAGAATTGTGACCAGAGCATCACACATCTTGACGTAATATCTTGCAACATCTTAATAGTGTGAAATTCTATAAATCATTTATTTGCCTTCAGTAACCTCCTTTCATTTGTGGCCCCAATGATAACGGACTTTTGACCTTAATTGGGGACATCTGGATGTGTGTTTAAATTATAATATTATCGTTGTTGGGTAACAGCTTTGTTACACACTGTATCTTAAATTTGTATCTTTATTTGTCAAATAAACGTTTTTCTGACTTTGACTCTGACTCTGTTCGCAAAATTTTTCCTCAAAGTCACATATCGTTGCAAGCAAATCCTACAGGGCATTACAACATTATAAAGAAATTTTAGGACAACAACTGGATTATTACTAAATGTCTATGATGCACACGGTCGACCTTCTAATTCTGTAGCAATTGCTTGTACTGATTATATGCTATTCAATGTACACGTTTTTAATGGCTTAACTGAAATTGTGTTCATGTAACGTGAACAAAACTGCATCACATCAGTTTAGGGGAAAAATGTTGAATCCCCAATACTCTCCATCATAGTCACTAAAGTAAGTACAAGTTAGAGTATAAGGAAAAAAAGTGGAAAAATAAATGACTGTTGAATACCATACACACTTTTTGTCAACACATCAAAAATTTGTATTCAATTTGTCCCGTTGTCCCGATTATTTCACTAGCACAACACAGCCCTGGTAATTTGAATAGCCCGGTAAAGTCATTTGTGTAAACTGCTCTTAATTTAGTAAGAACTTAACTTTGAGGAATTTCAAAACCATTACATGTTTGCCGTGGATGAATTCAGATATCCATACGGATTATTTTTCCTGTATGTCCACATCATTAACAAAGTTGGATTAATATTATTTAGACATCTGCCGAGTTAAATCGAAAGATGCTCCACATTTCGGATTTGTGGGCAAATAATCGCCACATGTTTTTAATTTTGAAGATACCTAGTGGATATACACATATACTGTATATGAATTATGTGGTTATATTATGCAAGGCAGCCATAAACAGTTGGTGATTAACCCTTTTCCGAGTCATTATTGTCCTCTTCCCCTCATTCTGAAAACTTTTAAAATCAAATAATGACTGCTCCCAGCATATTTGCCTGAGCCGATTGGCAAGTGCTCGGGCCACAAATATACTATATATAAATATCTTCTTATAATATTCCAGCCGGCCATAAACAGTTGCCGATTAACCCTTTCCAGAGTCATTATTGTACTAAACCCTCGATTCGCAAAATGGTTAATCATTCAAATAATTACTGTTCCCAGCACGTTTGCCCCTGCCTGAACCGATTGACTACTACTGGATATCAAGATATAATATTTTTGAATGTCTTGTTCAAATATGGCAGCCAGCCATAAACAGTTGCCGATTAACCCTTTGCAGAGTCATATTATACTCAGTGTCCCCATTGTCATTATGCTAAGTGATGAACCTACCAAGAAGTTTGCCTAGGCCGATTGGCAAGTGTTGGGTACACAAATATAGTATTTATGAAAATCTTCTGATAACGTGCCAGCCTGCTATAAACCGTTGCCGATTAACCCTTTTCAGAGTCTTTATTGTACTAAACCGCCAATTTGCAAAATGTTTAATAATTCAAATAATGACTGCTCCCAGCATGTTTGCCTGAGCCGATTGATTACTACTGGATATAAATATGTAGTATACATGTATATATGCTAATGATACGACAGACGGCCATAAACAGTTGCCAATTAACCCTTTTCTGAGTCATTTTTGTCCTCAACCCCTGATTCACAAAATGGTTAAAAATCCAAATAATGACTACTCCCAGCATGTTTGCCTGAATCGATTGACTACTACTGGATACACATATGTAGTGTATATCAATATATGCTAATGATATGAAAGCCGAACACAAACACTTGCCGATTAACTATTTTCTGTGTCATTTTTTGTCCTGAACCCCTGATTCACAAAATGGTTGAAAATTCAAATAATGACTGTTCCCAGGATGTTTGCCTGAGCCGATTGCCTACTACTGGATATACATATGTAGTGTATATGAATATATGCTAATGATATGAAAGCCAAACTTAAACAGTTGCCAATAAACCCTTTTCTGAGTCATTATTGTACCGAACCCTAGATTTGCAAAAATGGTTAATAATTTAAATAATGACTGCTCCCAGCATGTTTGCCTGAGCCGATTGACTACTGCCCTATATACAAATGTAGTATATATGAATATATGCTAATGATATGATAAAGGGCCATAAACAGTTGCCGATTAACCCTTTTCTGTGTTATTATTGTACTCAACACTCGATTTGTAAAATGGTTCAGAATTCAAATAAAGACTGCTCCTAGCATGTTGGCCTGACCCGATTCACCCCTACTGGATATACATATGTAGCTAGTATGAATATATGCTAATGATACGAAAGACGGCCATAAAGAATTGCCGATTAACCCTTTTCTGTGTCATTTTTGTCCTCAACCCCTAATTCACAAAATGGATAAAAATTGAAATAATGACTGCTCCCAGTATGTTTGCCTGAGCCGATTGACTAGTACTAGATATACATATGTAGTTTATATGAATATAAACTAATGATACGACAGACGGCCATATACAGTTGTTGATTAACCCTTTTCTGTGTATTTTTTGTCCTCAACCCCTGATTCACAAATTGGTTAAAAATTCAAATGATGACTACTTCCAGCATGTTTGCCTGAGCCGATTGACTACTACTGGAGATAAATATGTAGTATATATGAATATATGCTAATGATATGAGAGCCGACCATAAACAGCACCGCTTACCCGTTTTGTGAGTCATTATTGTACTCATCCGTAGATTTGCAAAATGGTTAATAATTTAGATAAAGAATGCTCCCAGCATGTTTCCCTGAGCTGATTGACTACTAACCCTATATGCATATATAGAATATATGAATATATGCTAATAATATGACGAACGGCCATAAACAGTTGCCGATTAACCTTTTTCTGTGTCATTATTGTACTAAACCCTCGATTAACAAAATAGTTAAGAATTCAAATAATGACTGCTCCCAGCATGTTTGCCAGAGCTGATGGACTAGTACTAGATATACATATGTAGTATATATGAATATATGCTAATGATACGACAGACGGCCATAAACAGTTGCCAATTAACCCTTTTCTGAGTCATTTTTGTCCTCAATCCCTGATTCACAAAATGGTTAAAAATCCAAATAATGACTACTCCCAGCATGTTTGCCTGAATCGATTGACTACTACTGGATACACATATGTAGTGTATATCAATATATGCTAATGATATGAAAGCCGAACACAAACACTTGCCGATTAACTATTTTCTGTGTCATTTTTTGTCCTGAACCCCTGATTCACAAAATGGTTGAAAATTCAAATAATGACTGTTCCCAGGATGTTTGCCTGAGCCGATTGCCTACTACTGGATATACATATGTAGTGTATATGAATATATGCTAATGATATGAAAGCCAAACTTAAACAGTTGCCAATAAACCCTTTTCTGAGTCATTATTGTACCGAACCCTAGATTTGCAAAAATGGTTAATATTTTAAATAATGACTGCTCCCAGCATGTTTGCCTGAGCCGATTGACTACTGCCCTATATACAAATGTAGTATATATGAATATATGCTAATGATATGATAAAGGGCCATAAACAGTTGCCGATTAACCCTTTTCTGTGTTATTATTGTACTCAACACTCGATTTGTAAAATGGTTCAGAATTCAAATAAAGACTGCTCCTAGCATGTTGGCCTGACCCGATTCACCCCTACTGGATATACATATGTAGCTAGTATGAATATATGCTAATGATACGAAAGACGGCCATAAAGAATTGCCGATTAACCCTTTTCTGTGTCATTTTTGTCCTCAACCCCTAATTCACAAAATGGATAAAAATTGAAATAATGACTGCTCCCAGTATGTTTGCCTGAGCCGATTGACTAGTACTAGATATACATATGTAGTTTATATGAATATAAACTAATGATACGACAGACGGCCATATACAGTTGTTGATTAACCCTTTTCTGTGTATTTTTTGTCCTCAACCCCTGATTCACAAATTGGTTAAAAATTCAAATGATGACTACTTCCAGCATGTTTGCCTGAGCCGATTGACTACTACTGGAGAAAAATATGTAGTATATATGAATATATGCTAATGATATGAGAGCCGACCATAAACAGCACCGCTTACCCGTTTTGTGAGTCATTATTGTACTCATTCGTAGATTTGCAAAATGGTTAATAATTTAGATAATGAATGCTCCCAGCATGTTTCCCTGAGCTGATTGACTACTAACCCTATATGCATATATAGAATATATGAATATATGCTAATAATATGACGAACGGCCATAAACAGTTGCCGATTAACCTTTTTCTGTGTCATTATTGTACTAAACCCTCGATTAACAAAATAGTTAAGAATTCAAATAATGACTGCTCCCAGCATGTTTGCCTAAGTCGATTCACCACTACTGGATATACATATGTAGCTTATATGAATATATGCTAATGATACGGAAGAGGGCCATAAACATTTGCCACTTAACCCTTTTTTCTGTATCATCTTTGTCCTCAACCCCTGATTCACAAAATGGTTAGAAATTCACATTATGACTGCTCCCAGCACGTTTGCCAGAGCCGATGGACTAGTACTAGATATACATATGTAGTATATATGAATATATGCTAATGATACGACAGACGGCCATAAACAGTTGCCAGTTAACCCTTTTCTGTATCATTATTGTACTCAACCCTTGATTTGCAAAACGGTCAATAAATCAAATAGCGACTAATCTCAGCATGTTTACCTGAGCCGATTGACTACTACCTTATATGCATATGTAGTATATATGAATATATGCTAATGAAATGAGAGGCGACCATAAACAGTTACCAATTAACCCTTTTTGAGTCATTATTGAACTCAACCTTCGATTTGCAAAACGGTCAATAAATCATTTAATGATAGCTCCCAGCATGTTTGCCTGAGCCGATTGACTACTACTAGATATACATATGTAGTATATATGAATATAAACTAATGATACGACAGACGGTCATAAACAGTTGCCGATTAACCCTTTTCTGTGTCATTTTTGTCCTCAACCCCTGATTCACAAAATGGTTAGAAATTCACATTATGACTGCTCCCAGCACGTTTGCCAGAGCCGATGGACTAGTACTAGATATACATATGTAGTATATATGAATATATGCTAATGATACGACAGACGGCCATAAACAGTTGCCAGTTAACCCTTTTCTGTATCATTATTGTACTCAACCCTTGATTTGCAAAACGGTCAATAAATCAAATAGCGACTAATCTCAGCATGTTTACCTGAGCCGATTGACTACTACCTTATATGCATATGTAGTATATATGAATATATGGTAATGAAATGAGAGGCGACCATAAACAGTTTCCAATTAACCCTTTTTTGAGTCATTATTGAACTCAACCCTCGATTTGCAAAACGGTCAATAAATCATTTAATGATAGCTCCCAGCATGTTTGCTTGAGCCGATTGAGTACTACTAGATATACATATGTAGTATATATGAATATAAACTAATGATACGACAGACGGTCATAAACAGTTGCCGATTAACTCTTTTCTGTGTCATTTTTGTCCTCAACCCCTGATTCTCAAAATGGTAAAAACTTTACATAATGACTGCTCCCAGCATGTTTGCCTGAGCCGATTGACTACTACTGGAGATAAATATGTAATATATATGAATATATTCTAATGATATGAGAGCCGACCATAAACAGTTAACGATTTCCCCTCTTATGAGTAATTATTGTACTCATCCTTACATTTGCAAAATGGTTAATAATTTAGATAATGAATGTTCCCAGCACGTTTGCCTGAGCCGATTGACTAGCACTAGATATGCATATGTATTATGTATGAATATATGCTAATGATACGACAGACAGCCATAAACAGTTGCCGATTAGTCCTTTTCTGAGTCATTATTGTACTCAACACTTGATTTGCAAAACGGTCAATCAATCAAATAATGGCCGCTCCCTGCATGTTTGCCTGGGCCGATTGACTACTACTAGATAAACATATGTAGTATATATGAATATTAACTAATGATACGACAGATGGCCATAAACAGTTGCCGATTAACCCTTTTCTGTGTCATTTTTGTCCTCAACCCCTGATTCGCAAAATGGTTAAAAATTCAAATAATGACTGCTGCCAGCATATTTGCCTGATCCGATTGACTACTACTGGAGATAAATATGTAGTATCCATGAATATATTTTAATTATATGAGAGTCGACCATAAACAGTTACCGATTAACCCTTTTTTGAGTGATTATTGTACTCAATCCTTAATTTGCAAAACGGTCAATAAATCAAATAATGACCGCTCCCAGCATGTTTGCCTGGGCCGATTGACTACTACTAGATAAACATATGTAGTATATATGAATATATGCAAATGATACGACAGACGGCTATAAACAGTTGCCGATTAACCCTTCTCTGAGTCATTATTGTACTCAACTCTGGATTTGCAAAACGGTCAATAAATCAAATAATGACTGCTCCCAGCATGTTTGCCTGGGCCGATTCACCACTACTGGATAAACATATGTAGCTTACATGAGGCAACTTAACCCTTTTTCTGTATCATCTCTGTCCTCTAACCATGACTCACAAATTGGTTAAAAATTCCAATTATGACTGCTTCCAGCATGTTTGCCTGAGCCGATTGACTACTACTGGAGATAAATATGTAGTATATATGAATATATGCTAATGATATGAGAGCCGACCATAAACAGTATCCGACTACCCGTTTTATGAGTCATTATTGTACTCATCTGTAGATTTGCAAAATGGTTAATAATTTAGATAATGAATGCTCCCAGCATGTTTCCCTGAGCTGATTGACTACTAACCCTATATGCATATATAGAATATATGAATATATGCTAATAATATGACGAACGGCCAAACAGTTGCCGATTAACCTTTTTCTGTGTCATTATTGTACTAAACCCTCAATTAACAAAATAGTTAAGAATTCAAATAATGACTGCTCCCAGCATGTTTGCCCAAGTCGATTCACCACTACTCGATATACATATGTAGCTTATATGAATATATGCTAATGATACGAAAGACGGCCATAAACATTTGCCACTTAACCCTTTTTTCTGTATCATCTTTGTCCTCAACCCCCGAGTCACAAAATGGTTAGAAATTCACATTATGACTGCTCCCAGCACGTTTGCCAGAGCCGATGGACTAGTACTAGATATACATATGTAGTATATATGAATATATGCTAATGATACGACAGACGGCCATAGACAGTTGCCAGTTAACCCTTTTCTGTATCATTATTGTACTCAACACTTGATTTGCAAAACGGTCAATAAATCAAATAGCGACTAATCTCAGCATGTTTACCTGAGCCGATTGACTACTACCTTATATGCATATGTAGTATATATGAATATATGCTAATGCAATGAGAGGCGACCATAAACAGTTACCAATTAACCCTTTTTTGAGTCATTATTGAACTCAACCCTCGATTTGCAAAACGGTCAATAAATCATTTAATGATAGCTCCCAGCATGTTTTCCTGAGCCGATTGACTACTACTAGATATACATATGTAGTATATATGAATATAAACTAATGATACGACAGACGGTCATAAACAGTTGCCGATTAACCCTTTTCTGTGTCATTTTTGTCCTCAACCCCTGATTCTCAAAATGGTAAAAACTTTACATAATGACTGCTCCCAGCATGTTTGCCTGAGTCGATTGACTACTACTGGAGATGAATATGTAATATATATGAATATATTCTAATGATTTGAGAGCCGACCATAAACAGTTAACCATTACCCCTCTTATGAGTAATTATGTACTCATCCTTACATTTGCAAAATGGTTAATAATTTAGATAATGAATGTTCCCAGCACGTTTGCCTGAGCCGATTGACTAGCACTAGATATGCATATGTATTATGTATGAATATATGCTAATGATACGACAGACAGCCATAAACAGTTGCCGATTAGCCCTTTTCTGAGTCATTATTGTACTCAACACTTGATTTGCAAAACGGTCAATCAATCAAATAATGACCGCTCCCTGCATGTTTCCCTGATCCGATTGACTAGTACTAGATAGACATGTGTAGTTTACATGGATATTAACTAATGATACGACAGATAGCCATAAACAGTTGCCGATTAACCCTTTTCTGTGTCATTTTTGTCCTCAACCCCTGATTCTCAAAATGGTTAAAAATTCAAATAATGACTGCTGCCAGCATATTTGCCTGATCCGATTGACTACTACTGGAGATAAATATGTAGTATCCATGAATATATTTTAATCATATGAGAGCCGACCATAAACAGTTACCGATTAACCCTTCTCTGAGTCATTATTGTACTCAACCCTGGATTTGCAAAACGGTCAATAAATCAAATAATGACTGCTCCCAGCATGTTTGCCTGGGCCGATTCACCACTACTGGATAAACATATGTAGCTTACATGAGGCAACTTAACCCTTTTTCTGTATCATCTCTGTCCTCAAACCATGACTCACAAATTGGTTAAAAATTCCAATTATGACTGCTTCCAGCATGTTTGCCTGAGCCGATTGACTACTACTGGAGATAAATATGTAGTATATATGAATATATGCTAATGATATGAGAGCCGACCATAAACAGTATCCGACTACCCGTTTTATGAGTCATTATTGTACTCATCTGTAGATTTGCAAAATGGTTAATAATTTAGATAATGAATGCTCCCAACATGTTTCCCTGAGCTGATTGACTACTAACCCTATATGCATATATAGAATATATGAATATATGCTAATAATATGACGAACGGCCATAAACAGTTGCCGATTAACCTTTTTCTGTGTCATTATTGTACTAAACCCTCGATTAACAAAATAGTTAAGAATTCAAATAATGACTGCTCCCAGCATGTTTGCCAGAGCCGATGGACTAGTACTAGATATACATATGTAGTATATATGAATATATGCTAATGATACGACAGACGGCCATAAACAGTTGCCAGTTAACCCTTTTCTGTATCATTATTGTACTCAACCCTTGATTTGCAAAACGGTCAATAAATCAAATAGCGACTAATCTCAGCATGTTTACCTGAGCCGATTGACTACTACCTTATATGCATATGTAGTATATATGAATATATGGTAATGAAATGAGAGGCGACCATAAACAGTTTCCAATTAACCCTTTTTTGAGTCATTATTGAACTCAACCCTCGATTTGCAAAACGGTCAATAAATCATTTAATGATAGCTCCCAGCATGTTTGCTTGAGCCGATTGAGTACTACTAGATATACATATGTAGTATATATGAATATAAACTAATGATACGACAGACGGTCATAAACAGTTGCCGATTAACTCTTTTCTGTGTCATTTTTGTCCTCAACCCCTGATTCTCAAAATGGTAAAAACTTTACATAATGACTGCTCCCAGCATGTTTGCCTGAGCCGATTGACTACTACTGGAGATAAATATGTAATATATATGAATATATTCTAATGATATGAGAGCCGACCATAAACAGTTAACGATTTCCCCTCTTATGAGTAATTATTGTACTCATCCTTACATTTGCAAAATGGTTAATAATTTAGATAATGAATGTTCCCAGCACGTTTGCCTGAGCCGATTGACTAGCACTAGATATGCATATGTATTATGTATGAATATATGCTAATGATACGACAGACAGCCATAAACAGTTGCCGATTAGTCCTTTTCTGAGTCATTATTGTACTCAACACTTGATTTGCAAAACGGTCAATCAATCAAATAATGGCCGCTCCCTGCATGTTTGCCTGGGCCGATTGACTACTACTAGATAAACATATGTAGTATATATGAATATTAACTAATGATACGACAGATGGCCATAAACAGTTGCCGATTAACCCTTTTCTGTGTCATTTTTGTCCTCAACCCCTGATTCGCAAAATGGTTAAAAATTCAAATAATGACTGCTGCCAGCATATTTGCCTGATCCGATTGACTACTACTGGAGATAAATATGTAGTATCCATGAATATATTTTAATTATATGAGAGTCGACCATAAACAGTTACCGATTAACCCTTTTTTGAGTGATTATTGTACTCAATCCTTAATTTGCAAAACGGTCAATAAATCAAATAATGACCGCTCCCAGCATGTTTGCCTGGGCCGATTGACTACTACTAGATAAACATATGTAGTATATATGAATATATGCAAATGATACGACAGACGGCTATAAACAGTTGCCGATTAACCCTTCTCTGAGTCATTATTGTACTCAACTCTGGATTTGCAAAACGGTCAATAAATCAAATAATGACTGCTCCCAGCATGTTTGCCTGGGCCGATTCACCACTACTGGATAAACATATGTAGCTTACATGAGGCAACTTAACCCTTTTTCTGTATCATCTCTGTCCTCTAACCATGACTCACAAATTGGTTAAAAATTCCAATTATGACTGCTTCCAGCATGTTTGCCTGAGCCGATTGACTACTACTGGAGATAAATATGTAGTATATATGAATATATGCTAATGATATGAGAGCCGACCATAAACAGTATCCGACTACCCATTTTATGAGTCATTATTGTACTCATCTGTAGATTTGCAAAATGGTTAATAATTTAGATAATGAATGCTCCCAGCATGTTTCCCTGAGCTGATTGACTACTAACCCTATATGCATATATAGAATATATGAATATATGCTAATAATATGACGAACGGCCAAACAGTTGCCGATTAACCTTTTTCTGTGTCATTATTGTACTAAACCCTCAATTAACAAAATAGTTAAGAATTCAAATAATGACTGCTCCCAGCATGTTTGCCCAAGTCGATTCACCACTACTCGATATACATATGTAGCTTATATGAATATATGCTAATGATACGAAAGACGGCCATAAACATTTGCCACTTAACCCTTTTTTCTGTATCATCTTTGTCCTCAACCCCCGAGTCACAAAATGGTTAGAAATTCACATTATGACTGCTCCCAGCACGTTTGCCAGAGCCGATGGACTAGTACTAGATATACATATGTAGTATATATGAATATATGCTAATGATACGACAGACGGCCATAGACAGTTGCCAGTTAACCCTTTTCTGTATCATTATTGTACTCAACACTTGATTTGCAAAACGGTCAATAAATCAAATAGCGACTAATCTCAGCATGTTTACCTGAGCCGATTGACTACTACCTTATATGCATATGTAGTATATATGAATATATGCTAATGCAATGAGAGGCGACCATAAACAGTTACCAATTAACCCTTTTTTGAGTCATTATTGAACTCAACCCTCGATTTGCAAAACGGTCAATAAATCATTTAATGATAGCTCCCAGCATGTTTTCCTGAGCCGATTGACTACTACTAGATATACATATGTAGTATATATGAATATAAACTAATGATACGACAGACGGTCATAAACAGTTGCCGATTAACCCTTTTCTGTGTCATTTTTGTCCTCAACCCCTGATTCTCAAAATGGTAAAAACTTTACATAATGACTGCTCCCAGCATGTTTGCCTGAGTCGATTGACTACTACTGGAGATGAATATGTAATATATATGAATATATTCTAATGATTTGAGAGCCGACCATAAACAGTTAACCATTACCCCTCTTATGAGTAATTATGTACTCATCCTTACATTTGCAAAATGGTTAATAATTTAGATAATGAATGTTCCCAGCACGTTTGCCTGAGCCGATTGACTAGCACTAGATATGCATATGTATTATGTATGAATATATGCTAATGATACGACAGACAGCCATAAACAGTTGCCGATTAGCCCTTTTCTGAGTCATTATTGTACTCAACACTTGATTTGCAAAACGGTCAATCAATCAAATAATGACCGCTCCCTGCATGTTTCCCTGATCCGATTGACTAGTACTAGATAGACATGTGTAGTTTACATGGATATTAACTAATGATACGACAGATAGC
Organism: Hermodice carunculata; assembly: GCA_964020975.1. NCBI lineage: Eukaryota > Metazoa > Annelida > Polychaeta > Eunicida > Amphinomidae > Hermodice > Hermodice carunculata. The sequence continues at coordinate 58,092,768 of OZ026626.1, forward strand.
CATAAACAGTTGCCGATTAACCCTTTTCTGTGTCATTTTTGTCCTCAACCCCTGATTCTCAAAATGGTTAAAAATTCAAATAATGACTGCTGCCAGCATATTTGCCTGATCCGATTGACTACTACTGGAGATAAATATGTAGTATCCATGAATATATTTTAATCATATGAGAGCCGACCATAAACAGTTACCGATTAACCCTTCTCTGAGTCATTATTGTACTCAACCCTGGATTTGCAAAACGGTCAATAAATCAAATAATGACTGCTCCCAGCATGTTTGCCTGGGCCGATTCACCACTACTGGATAAACATATGTAGCTTACATGAGGCAACTTAACCCTTTTTCTGTATCATCTCTGTCCTCAAACCATGACTCACAAATTGGTTAAAAATTCCAATTATGACTGCTTCCAGCATGTTTGCCTGAGCCGATTGACTTCTACTGGAGATAAATATGTAGTATATATGAATATATGCTAATGATATGAGAGCCGACCATAAACAGTATCCGACTACCCGTTTTATGAGTCATTATTGTACTCATCTGTAGATTTGCAAAATGGTTAATAATTTAGATAATGAATGCTCCCAACATGTTTCCCTGAGCTGATTGACTACTAACCCTATATGCATATATAGAATATATGAATATATGCTAATAATATGACGAACGGCCATAAACAGTTGCCGATTAACCTTTTTCTGTGTCATTATTGTACTAAACCCTCGATTAACAAAATAGTTAAGAATTCAAATAATGACTGCTCCCAGCATGTTTGCCAGAGACGATGGACTAGTACTAGATATACATATGTAGTATATATGAATATATGCTAATGATACGACAGACGGCCATAAACAGTTGCCAGTTAACCCTTTTCTGTATCATTATTGTACTCAACCCTTGATTTGCAAAACGGTCAATAAATCAAATAGCGACTAATCTCAGCATGTTTACCTGAGCCGATTGACTACTACCTTATATGCATATGTAGTATATATGAATATATGGTAATGAAATGAGAGGCGACCATAAACAGTTTCCAATTAACCCTTTTTTGAGTCATTATTGAACTCAACCCTCGATTTGCAAAACGGTCAATAAATCATTTAATGATAGCTCCCAGCATGTTTGCTTGAGCCGATTGAGTACTACTAGATATACATATGTAGTATATATGAATATAAACTAATGATACGACAGACGGTCATAAACAGTTGCCGATTAACTCTTTTCTGTGTCATTTTTGTCCTCAACCCCTGATTCTCAAAATGGTAAAAACTTTACATAATGACTGCTCCCAGCATGTTTGCCTGAGCCGATTGACTACTACTGGAGATAAATATGTAATATATATGAATATATTCTAATGATTTGAGAGCCAACCATAAACAGTTAACGATTTCCCCTCTTATGAGTAATTATTGTACTCATCCTTACATTTGCAAAATGGTTAATAATTTAGATAATGAATGTTCCCAGCACGTTTGCCTGAGCCGATTGACTAGCACTAGATATGCATATGTATTATGTATGAATATATGCTAATGATACGACAGACAGCCATAAACAGTTGCCGATTAGCCCTTTTCTGAGTCATTATTGTACTCAACACTTGATTTGCAAAACGGTCAATCAATCAAATAATGGCCGCTCCCTGCATGTTTCCCTGATCCGATTGACTAGTACTAGATAAACATGTGTAGTTTACATGGATATTAACTAATGATACGACAGATGGCCATAAACAGTTGCCGATTAACCCTTTTCTGTGTCATTTTTGTCCTCAACCCCTGATTCGCAAAATGGTTAAAAATTCAAATAATGACTGCTGCCAGCATATTTGCCTGATCCGATTGACTACTACTGGAGATAAATATGTAGTATCCATGAATATATTTTAATTATATGAGAGCCGACCATAAACAGTTACCGATTAACCCTTTTTTGAGTGATTATTGTACTCAATCCTTAATTTGCAAAACGGTCAATAAATCAAATAATGACCGCTCCCAGCATGTTTGCCTGGGCCGATTGACTACTACTAGATAAACATATGTAGTATATATGAATATATGCAAATGATACGACAGACGGCTATAAACAGTTGCCGATTAACCCTTCTCTGAGTCATTATTGTACTCAACCCTGGATTTGCAAAACGGTCAATAAATCAAATAATGACTGCTCCCAGCATGTTTGCCTGGGCCGATTCACCACTACTGGATAAACATATGTAGCTTACATGAGGCAACTTAACCCTTTTTCTGTATCATCTCTGTCCTCAAACCATGACTCACAAATTGGTTAAAAATTCCAATTATGACTGCTTCCAGCATGTTTGCCTGAGCCGATTGACTACTACTGGAGATAAATATGTAGTATATATGAATACATGCTAATGATATGAAAGCCGACCATAAACAGTATCCGACTACCCGTTTTATGAGTCATTATTGTACTCATCTGTAGATTTGCAAAATGGTTAATAATTTAGATAATGAATGCTCCCAGCATGTTTCCCTGAGCTGATTGACTACTAACCCTATATGCATATATAGAATATATGAATATATGCTAATAATATGACGAACGGCCATAAACAGTTGCCGATTAACCTTTTTCTGTGTCATTATTGTACTAAACACTCGATTAACAAAATATTTAAGAATTCAAATAATGACTGCTCCCAGCATGTTTGCCCAAGTCGATTCACCACTACTGGATATACATATGTAGCTTATATGAATATATGCTAATGATACGAAAGACGGCCATAAACATTTGCCACTTAACCCTTTTTTCTGTATCATCTTTGTCCTCAACCCCCGAGTCACAAAATGGTTAGAAATTCACATTATGACTGCTCCCAGCACGTTTGCCAGAGCCGATGGACTAGTACTAGATATACATATGTAGTATATATGAATATATGCTAATGATACGACAGACGGCCATAAACAGTTGCCGATTAACCCTTTTCTGTATCATTATTGTACTCAACCCTTGATTTGCAAAACGGTCAATAAATCAAATAGCGACTAATCTCAGCATGTTTACCTGAGCCGATTGACTACTACCTTATATGCATATGTAGTATATATGAATATACGCTAATGCAATGAGAGGCGACCATAAACAGTTACCAATTAACCCTTTTTTGAGTCATTATTGAACTCAACCCTCGATTTGCAAAACGGTCAATAAATCATTTAATGATAGCTCCCAGCATGTTTTCCTGAGCCGATTGACTACTACTAGATATACATATGTAGTATATATGAATATAAACTAATGATACGACAGACGGTCATAAACAGTTGCCGATTAACCTTTTCTGTGTCATTTATGTCCTCAACCCCTGATTTTCAAAATGGTAAAAACTTTACATAATGACTGCTCCCAGCATGTTTGCCTGAGTCGATTGACTACTACTGGAGATGAATATGTAATATATATGAATATATTCAAATGATTTGAGAGCCGACCATAAACAGTTAACCATTACCCCTCTTATGAGTAATTATGTACTCATCCTTACATTTGCAAAATGGTTAATAATTTAGATAATGAATGTTCCCAGCACGTTTGCCTGAGCCGATTGACTAGCACTAGATATGCATATGTATTATGTATGAATATATGCTAATGATACGACAGACAGCCATAAACAGTTGCCGATTAGCCCTTTTCTGAGTCATTATTGTACTCAACACTTGATTTGCAAAACGGTCAATCAATCAAATAATGACCGCTCCCTGCATGTTTCCCTGATCCGATTGACTAGTACTAGATAGACATGTGTAGTTTACATGGATATTAACTAATGATACGACAGATAGCCATAAACAGTTGCCGATTAACCCTTTTCTGTGTCATTTTTGTCCTCAATCCCTGATTCTCAAAATGGTTAAAAATTCAAATAATGACTGCTGCCAGCATATTTGCCTGATCCGATTGACTACTACTGGAGATAAATATGTAGTTTCCATGAACATATTTTAATTATATGAGAGCCGACCATAAACAGTTACCGATTAACCTTTTTTTGAGTGATTATTGTACTCAATCCTTAATTTGCAAAACGGTCAATAAATCAAATAATGACCGCTCCCAGCATGTTTGCCTGGGCCGATTGACTACTACTAGATAAACATATGTAGTATATATGAATATATGCAAATGATACGACAGACGGCTATAAACAGTTGCCGATTAACCCTTCTCTGAGTCATTATTGTACTCAACCCTGGATTTGCAAAACGGTCAATAAATCAAATAATGACTGCTCCCAGCATGTTTGCCTGGGCCGATTGACTAACTACTGGATATACATAAGTAGTATATATGAATATATGCTAATGATAAGAAAGACAGCCATAACCAGTTGCCAATTAACCCTTTTCTGTGTCATTATTGTACTCAATCCTAGATTTGCAAAATGGATAATAACTGAAATAATGACTGCTCCGAGCATGTTTACCTGAGCCGATTCACCACTACTGGATAAACGTATGTAGCTTACATGAGGCAACTTAACACTTTTTCTGTATCACCTTTGTCCTCAACCCATGACTCACAAAATGATTAAAAATTCGAATTATGACTGCTCCCAGCATGTTTGCCTGAGCCGATTGACTAGTGCTAGATATACATATGTAGTATATATGAATATATGCTAATAATACGACAGACGGCCATAAACAGTTGCCGATTAACCCTTTTCTGAGTCATTATTCTACTCAACTCTGGATTTGCAAAACGGTCAATAAATCAAATAATGACTGCTCCCAGCATGTTTGCTTGTGCTGATTAACTACTACCAGATATATATATATATATATGTATATATATATATATATATATATATATATGTAGTATATATGAATATGTACTAATGATATGACAGACGGCCATTAACAGTTGCCGATTAACCCTTTTCTGTGTCATTATTGTACTCAACCTAGATTTGCAAGATGGTTAATAATTTATATAATGACTGCTCCCGACATGTTTGCCTGTGCCGATTGACTACTACCCTATATGCATATGTAGTATATATGAATATATGCTAATGATATGAGAGCCGACCACAAACAGTTACCAATTAACCCTTTTTTGAGTCGTTATTGAACTCAACCCTCGATTTGCAAAATGATGCAGAATTCAAATAATCACTGCTCCCAGCACGTTTGCTGGAGCCGATTGACTACTACTAGATATACATATGTAGTATATGTGAATATAATAATAATAGTAATAATAATTTATTAAACCTCCATTACTGGAGAAATAAAAATGTCAAGTATATCGAGATAAAATACATCGAAATGTTTACACAGCACCAACACGTATTTACAGAGCACATCACAGAGCACATTGCTTAGAATACATCTACATACAAAAACCAAGTTTGATAAACCAAAATTAAAATGATATCATGAAAATGAGTGCGGCCTAGGTCACACTTGGGGGCATGGAGTCATGAGATGGCACACTTTGCCATGGCATGGCTCCATGACCCGCGACACGACCTGGCTGCGCTCTCGACCATGGAAATAGAGATAGGCCCTTCCCACCAGAGATTCACACAGCCCTAACGAACAGAGCCAGGTTCCGTGCCAGATGTTCCCCCAGACCGTTAGCCCAGGCCCAGAAGGTGACTAAAACGCCTTGGTCAGCAATGTTGCCAGTGTATGTTCATAGCCCCATGGCTTCTGGAAATTCTCATGGAACAGCAAGTACTTTAATGAATCCACCATCCCATCAGAAAGAGCACTAGTTTGCTGTTTTCGTGACGTTTGATCATGCCTGCCGAGAAAAACGCCAACAGGCGACATACCATAATTATGAACTCTTGAGACAACAGTCCCCGGCACAAGGCCGTTCACACCAAATGCCCAATACTTTGCTAACAAGTGACATATAAAATATCTGTCAGGTGAGCTGACTGAAGCCACTCGACGCAGTAAGGACACTGTACTACGTTGGATATTGTCGGCTATGGTCGGTACTCCTAAAGCAGTAAGAACAGATGAATGGTGTGCTCGCTTACTAAATCCTAGGACCTGCTTTAGTACAGTACCCTGAGAAGAGTCAAGACGTTTCAACTGACTTTGTGATAAACACATGGTATCTGGACCGTAAGATAGGCAAGGTACACCGATAGTCTTCCATAGATGTGTTTTGACCTCTGTACAGGGACCAGGGTAAGCCATGCCTGCAGAGCTTAGATTATATATGGCTCTCCTTGCAGCATTAATCCTGTTATCCACATGTACGTCAAATTTATGATCCTTTGTATAATTTACACCCAGTATGTCCAGGCTCTCCTCAAAAGCAATTACACATGATCCCATTTTGACCGACACTGTGTCAAACAGAGATTTACCTACTACCTTACATTTTGATTTTTTCATTCCAAAATTGAATCTCCAAGTCTGAGCATAGTCAGTACATATATTGATGAATTGTTGTTAATCAGGTATAATTGTGGAAAGCAAAGTAATATCGTCTGCATATGCAAACGAGTTGATCTGCTGGGATCCAATACGAGCCCCACAATCACTGAGTTGTAATGTAAGCAAAAGGTCGTTTAAAAAGACATTAAACAGCGTGGGAGATAATACACTGCCCTGCCTCGTACCACGAGTGACATCAAACGAGGCACTGTACAGTCCATTCCATCTTACACCCCCTTTAAGCTGACGATACCAGGTATATAGAAATGCCCATTGTGGCAAGGGGAGCACATCATGTAACTTAAAAAATAACCCATCATGCCATAGGGTGTCGAAACACTTTTCCGCGTCTTGTGATGCTACAAATAGGGGTGATTTTCTACTCTCAAAATAGGAAATTGCATCGTGTAACAAAGCACATCCCATGTCCGTCCCTCGGGCTTTACGAAAGCCGAACTGCGTGTCAGATGCATCATAATCTGGTATCAGAAATAATTCTAGGAGTTTTCCATGGGTGGAGCTCAACGTAATAGGTCTGTAGTTACTTACTTCGTTTGGATTGAGTGTGGGCTTTTTAAGTATAGGTACCAAGACACCAAACTGTAATATTCTTGGCACAATGCTCCACTGAAGAATGATAGAATATAGAGATGCTAGGTGAGTACATAGATATTTAGAGTTACCGTATATCAAATGCTCAGCATAAATTCCATCTGGGCCAGCCGCAATATTCCTGCATAAAAAACCAATCAGATCTTTAATATGGTTATGCGTTACCGAGATATCAAATACTTTGTTACAGTTTTTAGTATACTCCGCTTTTACAAATTCACTTATCTTCAACTGATCACTAGTAAGTGTACCCTTATCCTGCATAACACCTTTATAATAAACTTGAAAATGATTAGCATCTCTACTGCTAGATACCTTTTTTCTCTTTAGTCGTTTCAGCTCATTCCAAAAATAAGACATCTTTCTCTGCCCGAAATAAAGGTTAAGTTTTTGCATACCAGAATTATGAAGACCTTGCCTATAATGTCTGGAAACTCGTTGGAACCGTTTCTTAATATATTTATGTGCGTCATGTACTGCACTTGTTTTCGGTTTTCCATTTGCTACCCATAAATTAAACCAAAACCTTTTCCGATCCCTTATGACACTGGGATGTGGACACCAGTATGGTTTTGGCTTAAAAAACTTTTTCGGCGTACACCCTGCCTCTTTGCACGAATCATGAATTAATTTGTTAATGGTATCAATTTGATTTTCCACTTGATGTAACACGTAATTCTGATCATTGCATTTGAACTCATCTAATGTTAACAAAGGCATTGAGTTAAGTTTCTGTGATAGAATTGTTTGATACGCATCATTGCAGCCCTGTCTATCCCACCTGGGACATGGGCATGTCTTAAATCTATCTAGTGATGCATTTTTACATGATGCCTCGACACAGTTTTTGTCACCCTGTATACATAGTTTCATTTCCAAACACACTGGCAAGTGATCACTTAGGTTATCGCTGTGCAGGGGTACAATATGGCACGACAAAATACTCTCAGTATCATGAGATAGGCAGAGAACATGGTCGATCCAGCTAAAATGTCCATTGCCATGACAGAAATATGTATAATTAACTTGCTGAGTAAACATAAAATCCAACACACTAAAATTGTTTCCTACAATAATATCATAGAGTACATGACTATTCTCATTGAAAGCATCTTTGGTGTACCACTTCGTATGTAACTTAGGTTTTGTTGGTAGTTTAGCATTAAAGTCGCCAAACAATTTCACAGACGCGACCATGGCACACTGGTCTAAAACCGATTGAATTGCATCTACAGTTTCCATATATTCTTCTGTGTTATTTTTAGAATAGAATGGCATATATGCACCTACGACAACTTGGACTATGATATTATTATGATCTCTGAGGGTGACAGCCACCACTCTATTGCTGAACACTTCAAGTTCATGACAGGTTAGACCTGACGTTTGTTTGTAAACAATAGCCACGCCCCCGAATGGGCGACCAGTGTAATCCGCTTCAATATCATTCATGCCCGACTTAGCAAATATAGAGTAACTGTCCTGCGATAAACCGGTGCATGATTCTATAGTTTTATCAATAATGTGTAGTTCCGAGGGTCTTAACCAAGTTTAATTTAGGCACAGCAAATTACAGTCACTGAGTCTACTTAGCACATAATCTGCAGATTGCTTAAAGCCGTGGCAGTTAAAATGTTCACATACAAGAAATATATCATTGCTAGTACTGATCGGTATGTCCTGACCACCAGTAACTCTTGTAGTTTTCCCTCGAGTTTTCCCGGTCGGTATACTGTTGGTCTCGCCAGTCCCACTCCTCTCGGGTCGTCGTACCAGTAGTTTTCCCACGAGTCATTGCGGGAATATGGTTTCTGCGAGTCTCTAGACCGGCGGTAGAGCCTCCGCTCTCGGTTGCGGGTGAGGCGCTGGTAATTCCGCCCAGGTGACACGCTCTTTGGCGACCGATTGTTCAACTTTTGAGTAAAACGACGTACTGTAAAGCCGTTTGGCCAGTTGTCCTTACACAAAGCAACATCAGCATCCCCAGGATCCATGGTCACTTTAAAGGATTTATAACTGGGTTTATTAGCCAACAGATTTATTTCAAGTTGGCTGGGATGACGAACCCGCATTTTGTCTGTGATATGTTTTTTAATGTCATCTGCATTATGTCTCCTATGGACACCTCCGATGTATATGTCACTCACTTCCTCATTGGCGCTCGAGAGTGGGGCAGCAGAGAGTCCTTTGCTGTCCGATTCATTGCGAGATCCTGTGTCGGCTACCCTGTGTTGAGTTGCCACTTGGCCCTGGGATGCGGCTGTAATATCCTCATTTTTTTCAGAGACACATATTAACTTATCAAATTTCACTGAAGAGGCTATTAACCTAAAGCGGACATTCCTATGCCGGCTCTAGGATTTTTAAACTTAGATGTCAGTGACCCGTAGTGGAAGAACAATCAAGAAGATTTAAGTTGTATACAAAATAAAATTTATTACTGGAGACCTATCAGTTTACAAACTAAAACAATTAAATTTCCAATTACAATGTTGTCTTGAAGGTGACAATGACGAATGAGCATTGCCCTCACAATGAAGAATGTTAAAGAGTGAAGCCATTACAGAGTACCAAAGTCCAACGACGATCCAATCCTAACTTACTAAAAATTTAATCGGCCAAAGTATTTTAATAGATTAAAACCAAATTTAATTATTTAATTTGGAATAAAATCAGTTCTAACCTATTTATTATTCACTAAAGCTTCCCAGTTCTGAAGTGATATGTTGAATTCTGTATGAAAATCTGAATCCAAAGTATTGAGTATAATTTCCAATCTCACCAATCCAAAAATGTTCAAATGTAAAATTTCTTTTGTAAATGAGCCTGAGTTACTTAAATGTCAAAAGGGGAGGGAAAAAACAACTATAAGTGTAAACCTCCATTAAATTCCAAAGATAAGAATGTTCATACTGATGTGTAAAGTTGGCACAACCTAGATTTGTTCAAGTTCTCACCACAGCATATAAACATTCAATTTTCAGGAAAGGTCGGCCACTCAGGAAAGGTGAAGTATCAGCTTTGGCTTTCCGACTTAACCCCCGTGGCTCAAGTATTTGCACTGCAACTCAACAAAAACCAGAGTCAGAGACTTTCCCTATTGTAATAAAAAAAAATATTTATTTCTTGTATAATAATTTAATAAATAATTTCTCTAAGTGTATTCCAAGTCGGAATAAGTCAAAAATAAATGCTGATCTAATTTCATAGATCAATTGTCAAAGAATATTTATCTTGAAAGGGTTAGGTAAACCTGAAGAGGAAAAACCCACAAGGGTTAACAAATTTGGAATAAAATTGGCCATATTTAAAGAAAAATACCTCTTAAAGTACCCTAAGCCTTAACAAGATGGTCCCAGTTTACAATATTTATGAGTTCATCAAAACAATTTTAATAACATCAATATATATAATTTTCCGTCTAAGATTTAATAGTTCTTCACTCAGACTTCTTATAATCTTTCAAATATAAATTTCATTGTTTCTATCCATGTATAAATAGATAATTTATTCATTTGTCATTTCATAAATATTCAATATTATTATAATTAGATACTCCGTAAAGTAACTGGATAATTTATGCAGCAATGAAAGCTATACCATATTTGCCTTGTCAAATATTTCAGGATTGCAAAATGTTTTATTTTGCAAGATACTTAATACCATGTGATACGAAAACTTCAACTGGTGAGTTAACTATTAAGTATTTAACTTAAATAACAATTTAATTTCCTAAGTCCAACCCACTTAATAAATCTTCCCAAATTTAGAGAAACCCTAAACTTACCCCAAAGATAATCCTGGAGAAAGTTTGATATGTATATACTGAGTAAAAGTTGCCTGAACATTTTCATACTATAATCATTGTGGAAGTGTGTTCCTTTAAGAAAACTTCAATCAGAACTCAAATGTAAAAGAGGATAAAAATGTTTCAACATTATCAATTCATGAAGACCAATGCTTCAACATTTAACCACATAGTAAAAGAATGAGAGTTGACCTTTAAATGTGATGTCACTTCCCATGACCCTTGACCTTGAAGGTCAACTTCCGGTAAATTATCATAATTTATGTATACCATTTCCTGAAAAATCAACTATCAGAAATTCAGTCTCCTGTCTTCCTAACCATAGGACCATTCATGGTATAAAAATGGAAAATCTACTATCAGAAATCCAGCTATCTGTTTTTCCAATAGGACCATCCATATTAAATATATTCTGGAAGTGAAAAGAGTCAACGTTCAAAACAACTCTAAAAATGAATTTCAATATTGTGATATTTAAGGTCAACATAAAATAAAAGTACATAATCTCTATGGAATGCTTTTGAAATATCATAACTTATTATGATTTCCATGACACAAGTATACTTTGTAAAATAATTCTATAAAATCAATGAAACTTCAACTGAAGTCTTTTCAGGCAAATTTTTACCACATTAACATAATTTATGTGTTCAGTTTTCTCTGCCTAATTCTTACTATAGTAAAAATAGGAATGGGGTTAAATCTTCAGGTAGAGCATATAGAATTTGCATATATAATGAACAGGAAAACCTGTTCTACCAGGTTTAACCCTTGATCTATAGTTTCAAATTTCTCTATTTAACCCTAAGGCTTCTATTACCAGTATGACTATACCTCCACATCAAAAATGGAAGAAACCTATTGGTTTCACTACTTTTAATGTCTTTCTCGATTTTAAACAATGCATTTTAACCTTTCAATCATAAACATATACATATTCAGAATAACTGTATTTCTTGGTTTTGCCACTAGAGGGCACACCACACAAATATTTCTCCAAGATTAGTATTGTAATTTTTTCAACCATGACTACAGAATGGAAATTTGGAATATATTCCCAATTTGCTCACCAGTATTTAGTTTACTCTCCTATAAATATATATATTTCAGTTCCATGACCAGAAACTCGTTCTTACAATACCATTTTTAAGACTTAACGAGATCAAATTACAGAACTGCTTACGGTGTTCCCGAGCAGAAAAATAGAATTTTCTTTCATAGAAAATGGTTCTGATATCCATTTTTAATCAGCATATACCGATTCCAAGAAATATCTTCTCCCAATTTTTTTCTCTCGTCTTTGTTTTAACATGTGAATTCATGTTAAATCAATGTTTTGCACTAATCAATTACGTTTCAAATCCCTAGTCTACAAGAACCTCCAGAACAAGACAAGTTTACCCTCGTGGTTCACACCTCTTTATTCTGGCCGTTAATACTTAAGAAACGGCTGAAAAGGCTCACTAACCAGCGCAAAACTTGACCATAATCCTAGCTAGCTAAAGACAATCTCCGTTATTCAGTCTTCATAACAGACATTGTTATATTTATTTCGACTGTCACGAAAATCACTTATCCTTGCTCCATAATAGGACGTCCATATGCCCTTAACAATTATTCATCTTTGACGACCCATTATTATAGAAAAATGACCAAACCACCTGTACTACGGAAGCCAACTTACCGGCCCGCCACGAGGTATTTATAACATGAAATTTGTAACCACTGCTAAATTACACCTAGAAACCACGGACGTATTTTAGTTCTGTTTATTTTTACTTGAACTCTTCCCTAATATTTACCCTACATATTTAATCAAATTGGCCTTTGGCTCGGGACCATGACCAGGATCACCCAATATTTATTAACGCCTAGCTAAACATGCTACGTAAACACGTACAGTGAAAATTTGGACTTTCCAGACCTCCAACCATGGTTGAATCAGGTAAGTATATCCTAACTCATTTCAACATGAGTAACTTTTCCATAGAAAGTCAGAAGATACACTTACCCTTTTCAACACGCTGGCTAAAAGATCCGAAGCCCGCTGTGACCGCTAGACCATACTCCAAAGTTCCACTGTTCTGTTCCACCGCCCAACAGGGAGAGTGCCACTTGTCAATCCGGTCGCACCTTTATTGAGCCGCACGCCTTTGTGATTCCAAATTAGGGGATGTCACAGTGTTATCCACCCTGTCTCAATCCCTTCATGTATGGTCACTAGAGGCCGCTACAATAAAAAATCACTCGGCAGCATCTCTTTCAATACACAGCAAATCAATATTTGCTACACGGCATCCGATTTCCTAGATTTTGCGGCCATGGACGCATAAGACGGACGACTCTCAGGGGTAGTCTGAGAGCTGACTGTACTGGACTGCTCTTTCTGATGACGCTGTTTTAGTCTAGTTTCGCGCCTTTTGTGATTAAGCTTTCTCGTAAATGCAGAAGGGAGATGGAAGTCACAGAGTCCTTCAGCTTCTTCATCCGAGTCTGATCGGGACACAAGCGATTCGGATTCTCTGCCATCGATACATATGATCCGATTAGTGTCGTTTTCGTTCGCCTTGGTATCAGAGGGCAAAATATTAGAAGGTGCTTCACCTCCCATGGTCAAAGCTAATTGTGTTCGTAACTGGCCATTGTCCTCTTTTAACTCTTTCACTTACACCTCCAATTTAACAATTCGTGCACTGAGCTCGGCCATAGTAGCCAAGATGTCAGTCATGTCTTTGACAGGGTCTCTTATGCTGGCATCTATAACACTATAAGAGTCTGCACTGTTATCCTTTCCGACAAATATTTTATCCAAGTTTTTACTGGGCACTTTATTCATAAGACTATACCCCATGTTCCAGATGTCGGGAATAATAGTGCTTTTTACCTGTCTGTTTATCGGCCGCTTGTCTTTTAACTGGCTGAAACTTGAAAGCATCACAAACTTTCGTACAAAGTGCCTTATGGAGGGGCACTAGGTCCTCCATGTCAAATTTATCCAGGCAATCTTGTACATCCTTCATTGCGTACTGATATATTACCTGCAGTGAGTTTATAAAGGCCTCACAGAGTTTTTCCTTCTTTATCTTTGTAAGTTCCGACAGGTCCTTGATTTTTCCCGTGGGGGCTGCCATATTGTTGTTGTTTGTCGTTGTTACGGTCGATCACACAGACCTGAGTCAACCGTGAAAGCAGGGAGACCTCAGCTTACGCAATAATATGGCACTGTCAGCCTGACCTGGAAACGGTGTGGTATCCAACTCTCAAAGGTGAAAATGATGAGTTTATACACGTATCTGTCCTAGTACAGTCAGTATTGCTTCAATAACCAATATACCAATTTTCATCCAGAAACGGAAAAGCAAACTTAGTAAAATGTCCACACCAACAGGAGCCTTGATTCCAAGAAAGTCGATGGTCGCCTTCTGGCGGTAAAAAAACATAATATACAACAGACGGCCATAAACAGTTGCCGATTAACCCTTTTCTGAGTCATTATTGTACTCAACCCTCCATTTGCAAAATGATTAATAATTCAAATAATGACAGCTCCCACATGAATGCCTGAGCCGATTAACTACTACCCTATATACATATGTAGTATATGTGAATATATGCTAATGATACGACAAACGACCATGAACAGTTGTCGATTAATCTTTTTCTGAGTCATTATTGTACTCAACCCTCGATTTGCAAAATGGATCAGAATTCAAATAATCACTGCTCCCAGCATGTTTGCCTGTGCCGATTGACTACTACTAGTTATACCGTGCACCCAGTATACTCTAGTTTTATTGCTCCATGGTTATACATATGTAGTGTATATGAATACATTGTACATGCTAATGATACAACAGACGGCCATAAACAGTTGGCGATTATTACTTTTCTGAGTCATTATTGTTCTCAACATTCGATTTGCAAAATGGTTCAGAATTCAAATAATGACTGCTCCCAACATGTATGCCTGAGCCGATTGACTACTACTACATATACATATGTAGTATATATGAATATATGATAATGATACAACAGACGGCCATAAACAGTTGCCGATTAACCCTTTTCTGAGTCATTATTGTACTGAAACCTCCATTTTCAAAATGGTTAACAGTTCAAAAAATGACTGCTCCCACATGTTTGCTTGAGCCGATTGACTACTACCCCATATACATATGTAGTATATATGAATATATCATAATGATACAACAGACGGCCATGAACAGTTGTCGATTAATCCTATTCTCAGTCATTATTTTACTCAACCCTCCATTTGCCCACTGGTTTAGAATTCAAATAATCACTGCTCCCAGCATGTTTGCCTGAGCCGATTGACTACTACTACGTTCAATAAATCAAAGAATGACTGGTGCCAGAATGTTTACCTGAGCCGATTGAGTACTACTAGATGTATATAGGAAGTATATATGAAGATATACTAATAATACGACAGACGGCCATAAACAGTTGCAGATTAACTCTTTTCTGAGTCATTATCTTACTCAACCTTCCATTTGCAAAATGGTTAATAATTCAAATAATGACTGCTCTTAGCATGATTGCCTGAGCCGATTGACTACTTCCCTATATACATATGTAGTATATCTGAATATATGCTAATGATATGACAGACGGCCATAACAGTTGCCGATTCATCCTTTTCTATGTCATCTTTATCTTCAACTCCTGATTCACAAAATGGTTAAAAATTCAAATAATGAATGCTCCCAACTTGTTTGCCTGAGCCGATTGACTACTACTGGATATACATATGTAGTATATATGAATATATGCTAATGAAACGACACACGGCCTTAAACAGTTGTCGATTAACCCTTTTCTGAGTCATTATTGTACCCACCCCTCCAGTTGCAATATGGTGAATAATTCAAATAATGACTTCTCCCAGCATGTTCACCTGAGCCGATTGACTAATACTAGATATACATATGTAGGCCAAGTATATATGAATATGTCATAATGATACGACCGACGGCCATGAACAGTTGCCGAAAACCACTCGATTTGCAAAATGGTTCAGAATTCAAATAATGACTGCTCCCAGCATGTTTGCCTTAGCCGATTGACTACTACACTATGTACATATGTATGGTTTCCCATTTATATAATTGGGCCTAATGTATAATTTTATTCTGTAGAGATATGTTACCAGTGTTGCCTTACAAATGAAGATTTGCAATAAACTGATCGCGATACAAAACCGAAACTTCGTGACTGGGTTGCAGCGATAACGCGACAGATCGCTCACACACACACACATTATACATGACTGATAGACCAAGCAAAAAGCAGTGTGCAGAGCCACTTTGCAGACAGACTACGAAAAAACAAAGACATGATTCACAGCTCTATGGTAGAAATTTATATGTACCTGTTGAAACAAACGTGATCTCGTGATATTTTTATGATGCATTGTACTTTTTCTGACAAGATTCTGGGCAGTGCACATGGTGTAAGCTGTAGTTTGGCATTTGAATGCGGGTGGGTTTCCGTGTAGATCTCCATGTGCGTTCTTTGGAGTGACATATCTTTTAATATTGTGGTCTCCTGCTAGGGTTTCAACCCCAAAAAATCCCGATAAAGCAAAATCAGATAAAAAATACTCGGTCGGTAAGTTAAATGCTTCATCAGTAGAATTTAAAAAGCGATGTCCAATATGGAAGCAAGTTTGATCATGCACAGCCACCTCAATTATGCTGAATTCCGTTCCTTATATTCCTTAAACATATATAAATCGTAAATGCTTTACAAACTTCGTTGACATGATACCAATAATTGATTTAATATTTTGCCCTATGATAGATGCATATAAGAGCATGCACTTTAATCACATGCAGAAATGTAGCTCAAAACATGCTTGGTGGACTTTATCGTGTAGAAAAGAAACAAATCTGCCATAAAGAGCTCAATTATGTATTACATTGAAAACTATTGCATAGCAATCTTTTTTAGTGATCAACCACCGAACCGGAGTTCTGGGACTTATGCCAGTGAAATCCGTGGACACGTTTCGGTGCATCATGCACACCTTGTTCCAGCAACAAATAGTGAATGCCTTTGGTTTTTTTTTGTTTTTTGTTTTTTGTTTTTTGTTTTTTTCGTTTTTTGTTTTTCGTATGACATGACATGTTGGGGGAAAATATTATAACTTGTATGTCAAAACACTGTATTAAAGACCCATTTTTTCACCGAACGATTATTTTTCCACACAAACACGACCCATGAAGGATTTGTCCTCTTGGTCCTTGGCGCTGTTAATTTTGTAACCAGGATTTCCATGAATCAGCATCAATTTCCTCAGACATGACTGGCTTTAACTTTATTTGTTTGTTTGCTTATATGCTTGTTGGCTTGTGTACAGAGTCTAGTTCAAGGATCAAAATGTAATATTTACCGTAAATATTATCACAAATGCAACATGTATAAAAGTGTGCTTTCTAATACCAGTTTTACCTGTTTGCTCGATCTTGGTGTCATGACCGTCCGCTAAGCAGTTCTAGTTAGTATAAGCGAGATATCATAAAACCTACCCCGTTACAACGGGGACACCAATAAAACGTGGACATTTGAATCCATTTGTAAAATACAATTACAGACTATAAAAGTTAAAGTGTTCAGTAGATTAATTCCATTAGCTAACATAATGATGTATGTATATGCATAATATAATAATATAAATGTCATCTTGAAAAAACTTGCTCGTGAAATTCTGAAAATCCCAAATTACTTCCCTTATCAAGTTGTGACGTTTTCGATCAAGAAACGAAAACAGTAAAAGGAGAAAACGCTAATACAAAAACACGAAAATGCGAGTGCAAAAACAACACGTTTGAAGTTTATTGGATCGAATTTGGAAAATGGCAAGCACAGAAAGAGTGTGAAATGATGATTTCTGATCATTATTATATCTGCTCACTCTTATCCTATTGATATATTTAGATTCCATTTAAATAAGATTTCGGTCCTTTCTGAAGACAAAAAAAAGGTTATAATTTGACAGTGACTATTTACACACCTCAGTTGCCACTTTAACAACTTGCTCACAAAATTAATTAATCAACCATGTACAAAGTTGTACAGCGGATTTTACAACCCTTCAACTTAAGTATGTGGTTTTGGTATTGAAACTGAAGTGTTTCGCAGTTGTTACTAGAGATTCACAGTTATTTATTATTTGAGAAAATTCTCAAACGGGAAAGAAATTTTGACGACGGAAACGTCCAAAATTTGTGATCATTTCAAAACTGTAAATGTACTATGTCAATGAAGTGTAAAGATTACGAAATACTTGTCAACAAATTTACAAACTACACAGTTGAATTCCAGGATCTTTATAACATTTTCACAAAAAAAGTAAGTTCAAGATATGATATGTTTATCGCATATGTACCACTATATATATGATGACACATTTTTTCTCCTTTTTTCACACATGTATATGTGTATGTGTATTGTGTCGTGTTTTGTTGCGTTGTCCAGGCTAAATGACTCGCCTTTGTATAACAAAGGCTTAACCAATAAAGATTAATTAACTCATCTACAGTAGTAACTTAATAATGTTTTCTCTGTGATTACTAGGGCATTGACGTGTTGATTTTTACTACCCGGGTATCCGTCTTCAGGGTAATTTATTACCCGGCATGGGCGGATCCAGACTTTCTAAAATCGGGTTCGAGTTGCGAGTGCCGAGGGAACGATGGTTACATCGGGGCCTGCCCTAGATTTTTTTCCCGATATTCTCAGACGCGTTTTCCTAGCATTTGAGGCTCTATTCTCACATGGACAATTTGATACCTGAGACGCACAAAATGCAATAAACTGGGCTTTCCCGTTAGTTCTCATATTTCCTTTCAGGGTTTGGCATACAGGGTTAGAAAAGTCCCAAACTTTTTACAGGATGGCAGGGCCAGTGCTTCAAAATTTCTACCAGCCCCAGTCTGCCCCCCCCCCCCCCTCATTCCGGTGAGCACATTTAATCTGACTGCGATAACCTAATATAATGACTCCAGCTATTTTGTTCAAGTTGGTTCATCACGCATGTTTTGCGTTCACAACGTCCAAATCTGTGCAGTGTAATTCTGTATTTTTGAGCTCTGTTTCTTAAACTTGAGATGCCAGTGGATACAAATATCATCTATAAGAATGAAAAAGTTTATTGTATCCGTATGATTCTTTGTACTACCTCTAGCATAAAATTGTGTATATTGAAAGCCAAACCATACATAACCGATGCAACCAAGCCAGAATGGAACTACAAAGATCTAAAAATTTTACTAGTACTGTATACGCTCACATGCAGTTGAACTTCTGAAAGTGAAAATTCGAGGTCCTAAGTAGCGTAAGGTATCGAGAATGAAATGTTTACATCTACGTTTCTGCTGCTTTTTAAAATTTTGGTGTAGCTTGATGAAGCTAAACAGTCTTGCTCTGTAAATTGGTGAACATATATATCACCGACACAGTATGCCCATTGAATAAATATGCCAACACATAAGACCTAAATATAGGAAGACACGTGTTTTAAATTCATCTATTTCTCAGTAAAATCCAGTCTGAAGTTCTAAAAATGATGCCCTTTTGTTCCAAACACAATGAACCTAAAATTGTGTTCTCTAAAGTGTCCCTATTAGGCCCATATTAGGTTGCCTGCGTAGACAACAGCGCAGTCTGACTGAGGGCGACAAAAAAAAGAAAAAAACAAAAAACAAAAAAAACCCGCTCAAATCCGCCGTCAATAGAAATCCACAATATGAATAGCGCTGCAGTATTGGTCTGTCTACGAAGACAAAATATTGGGATATAAGTTTTCCATTTTGTAAATTAATGTTTTGGGTATGCAAATTTGCAAATTTTAATTTTGCAGTCTCATAATAATTTTACACCTGATGCAGATAAGAACAAATTTAGGGACACTGAGTATAGTATTTTGAACACATGGGCCGTGTTTTCCCAGGTTTTTTTTTCATAGGGCGCTATTCTTAAATACACAAAGCAAAGAAAGCCACTTCAAAGCAATTCCCTATGCGCCAAAGCGCGCCAAAGAAAGCTTTTGACCTGGACAATTTTTTTTATTTGGAATATAGGCATGCTGGTACTTAAATTTCTGATGAGGAGTTTCAATCTGGAATCATTATAATCCTTTCGATTCATCAGTGCAACTATGGTCAAATTTGGCAGCGAAAGAGTCAATCAGAAACACAATCGCAACAAAAAAGCAGAAAAAAATACACACTGACAGTTATTTTTTCAATTTTGATTGTTCTGGACGCAAACGTCAAACGGTGCAATTCCACCATGAATCCAGGGCTTCAATTGTTCAGGGCTTATACACATGTATGGAAAAAATGGATGCTGAACAAGCCAATCGGTAGGCCAATTTCTTCAGTACAATAAAACTGCTAAGCACACAAATTTACCAAATACTTTAAAGACAGTATAGGCCTATTTAATAAAAAATATGAACGAAAGTGCATTCGCGTTGATATTATTGTGGACTTCAATAAATTTGCGAACAATGGGGACACAAGTATTAATACGCAATGCAGAATGATGTTTTCTTCGAGCAGTAGTAACCCGATAGCTTTGAATAAAAAAAGGGCGCAAGACAAGTGTAGAAGTGTGAAGTGATGAATCAATTTACATGGAACTTTTCAAGCACTGTTAACTTACTGATCAATCTACTCTACAAGTGCCAAGGTATAACGAGTTATTCCAGACCTTTCTGCTGCAAAATAATTGTCAATACCAAGCTTCCGCCGATCAGACTTTCGTCCTGCCTGCGCCATGATGGTGTCTTACTGAAAAATTATGCAACTTTCGATACTTACAGGTTGAGATGGTTTCATTGCTTACGTAATACGCTCCCGTTTTCTCATTGTAGATCATATAATGATCAACGCATCTTCAGATTCAATCCTGAATTCTTAAACTGTATTAGCGATCTGACAAATCAGTCAGTGGTTTTAAAATAAAATGGACAAAAGTCATAACCATATAGTGGCAACATCAGTAGCATGAGTCATGATATTGCATAGACCGAGCCTTTGATGTAATATATAGCCGTTAAATACCAAAAAGCACACAGAATATATATCATTCGTAACGATCACACATGAAAGTATGCACAGTATAAAGATCATAGATATTTAGATATAGCTCCAGACAGTAAATTTAGTTTGAAAGCGGCGGTAAAAGGCCAAGCTGTTTGATTTTGTCTTCCAATGTGTTATTTTACTTCCATTTTTTTTTATTATTCACTTCAAATCCGTTCAAATCATTTGCGTATCCCAAAGCAAAGCTGGTAATATTTTTGTATGCAAAGCTGCAACTCTTTCATGTACCAGAACGACAGCAAAGGTTATTAATTAGGCCTTGAATAGTTGTGAATACCAGGAAGGCTACACAGTGAATATATAGTGGGGTGTTAATTGGCATTGGATGTCTAATTCTGCCCCCCCCCCCGGCCCCCTCCCCCCCCCCCCCCCCCGAGTCCATTCTTCATTACTGTAGCGTCCAAAAATTGATTCGGGGTATAGTAGCGGGGCTGTCAGCGAGTCACGACGGACTCGTTGACAGCCTCACCAGACTTAAACATACGAGGCCCGGACAGCCATAACTTATTCAGATTACCGTCTGCTGTTGCCTCACCGAGAGCAGGCTACCTATGGTCATTGCATATGGGTGTGTAAACATGTGCGTAAGCTTGTTTGCATGCATCTGTGTATACATATTGTTCAATTGTTGTATCAAAATTCTAAGTCTATAGTAGTTATAGTCTCATTTATATCATGCACGGCCATCTCATAGTCATATTATCATGATCTGTACTGTCCTGTGAATCTTGTATATATCATTGTGCGTCTCCGTGTCCGGAGAACCCCTAGATTAGACAATGTTTTGTACTATTTGGGCAATCCAGTATAAATAAATACGTTTAAACTAAACAGACCAAGCAAAGCTTGGTCTACTCTCGATGTTTCTTCACACGTATTTTTAGATATATGATTATGGCAGCCCTTGTTCGCATCCCCATATTGTTTTAACGATGTTACGCTTTTAGTTTTATTTGACGGGAATACCTTTTTGTATGTACTGTATGTTTAAGTACGTTTTGAAACACGCTTTACTTTATATTATGTATGCTGTATTGTACTGTATGCTAGAGTTTAAT